>CAJHQQ010004497.1:0-27351 GCA_905132885.1 Moricandia moricandioides | reverse complement strand
TATAAGTATCTCTTGACATGTGGATCTTCTGTATTTCACACTTCTCTCTTCTAGCGAAAATAGTATTAACTCACATCACTGGTCCAAGTCTTATGTTGGTACTTGGTACAGAACTATCGATACTTAGATAGTAGGGTATACCATTCGAATTTTCCATTAGAATTTAGTAGACATCACACTATAAATACCATATCATCTGATTTTATATAGAAAATCCCCTTTTTATTAATCCTGGAGCATTAGAACTTTTAAGTGTAGCCACGTGTCATCAGCAGGATGATTCTCAGAATCCTTAGGAAAAAGTTGGTCCATCTAATTATAGACTATAATTTTATTAAATTAACATTCATATTGATTGGTAGTGCATAAAAGGATATTTAACATTCTTTCCTTAAATAAAAGATACGGAATTACCTAATATAATTAACATATATGTGACAATTAATGTTTTGAATAATAAAGATTTGATAATATATTTTGTATTCTTCATAAATTTTTAATTTATATTATTAAAAAATAAAACAATCACATTAACCATATAATAAAAAATCAAAAAAAAATTCTTACATATTATATTATGAATTTTTAAAAACAACTATAAATTACAAAAACAGTAAAAGCATTACAATCAAAAAAATTTGAACAATGTTTTTTATTTTTTTTGTTATAAAAAGATACAAATGATCATAATATCATATGAATATTAATTTTCATTTAATATATATTAAGATTATATATATATATATACTTTAATATTTTTTAAATTAAACTATATATCATATAAAATATATATATGTTAATTATATACTTAGATGGATCATTACAACATATTTTGGTACACACATGTCATTATAACATATTAATATATGAGCTATATATATTAATCCTAGAATATTAAAATCCTTAAAAGCAGTATTGAGAAATATTATGTTATCACTACAATGAGAAATCTTATATATATTAATCATGGAGCTATATATACGAGCTTTTTTGGTAGTTACATGTTATCACTACAATGATTTTTAAAATCTTAAAAAAAAAATAAGTTAGTCCATCTAAATATATATTATACCTTTTATTAAAATAATTATCAGATTAGTTATTCATGTATAAAATAATAATTTCTATTATTTCCTTAAATAAAAGCTACGAAATTACTTAATATGATTAAAAAATATGTGACAACTAATGATTTTGAATAATAAATATTTGATAACAATATATGTATCTTTCATCATTTTTGTTCAATTTTATATTCTTGAAAGACATTTAAAAATCACATAAGTATATAATAAAAAATCTAGATTTTTTCTAATTTGCTATATTTTGAATTTTTTAAATGTAAATTACTAAGGCTCTTAAAAATCTACGATGAAATTGTTTTGATCAATTCTTTAACTTTTTATTATGACAAGATATAAATGATCATAAAATCATGTCAATATGAAGTTTCATTTAATATATATACATTTATTTCAATATCGTTTAGATTAATATATATATATATATATATAAAATACAAAAACATGTTAATAAAAATAATATTCATATTAATAAAAATAATATTTTTGTCACAACCAATATAAAAATGTTAATAAAATCATATGAGTATCAAGCCTCAATAAATAAATATTTATATTAAATATATTATATATCTATATCAATATCATTTGATTTTAATTATATACTATATAACATAAATAAATGGTTTATTTTGTTTTTTATCAACAAAAAGTTTTGTAAATAAAAAGAAAGATTGTTTTTATTTATGTTATTAATTTAATTGTATACGTAATAGTTATTCGCTCCTCAATTATTCAATATATTTATTATTGCATAATATGTAAATTAATACAAAATAAATAGGGTTAATTGGTGGAATAACCATAATGAAAAAAAATAGGCAAATAACCATAAAAAAAAGTTAGCAGAAGTGAGAGGATAATTGTGCAAAATGTGGACCCTTCTCTCCTTCACAGTGCGTCAATATATGAAACAAATAGTAGGGTCCACAAACATAAGTGTAAAGTGCAGCCTAATATGTTCTAAATGCGTATACTATTCTATTTGCATAGTCCATAATAGTATGGTATGTTAACAACGTTACTTAAATTTTAGGTTTCACACATTATGGTGTACATTATAGAATAAATGGAACGACAAACAAATAAAAAAGTTGAGAGAGAGAGAGAGAGAGAGAGAGGAGGAGGAGGGGAGGGGAGGGGAGGGGAAGGGAGAGAGAGAGAGAGAGAGAGAGAGAGAGAGAGAGAGAGAGAGAGAGAGAGAGAGAGAGAGAGAGAGAGAGAGAGAGAGAGAGAGAGAGAGAGAGGAAAGAAATGATTGTATATAATTCTATGTTTCCAAATAGCAAAGAACACAACAAAATTATATCTGATTTGAAAAAAATCTTACTATACTATCTAAATGTGTAAGATAGTATAGAATAATATATAATATTTTCAATATATTATAATTAATTACATATTGGTTGTTCGATGAGAGAACAACACGAAAATATAGAAAATATGATAAACTGTGTAGAGTTTTAGTTGAGTTAAAACTCTAGATTGATCAATTCACATCAAATTCTTTAATCTTTATGTTTTAAGTATGAGGTATCATTCGAAGTAGAAATTAGATTATACTATATGAATTTATGATATAGTATAGACTTTAATTTGATTTCTTAATCTAACATGATATATCAAATGTTATAAATATATATATATATATATATATATATATTTGTTTTAAAATTTTGAAAACACATCATAAATAGAAAAAAATCTATATTTTTTGTTAGTATTTTATAAATTTAGATAATTATTTTTAATAAAACTAGAAGATAAATAAGATTAGAGGGGAAAACATTTTACAACAAAATAAAAAAACAAAAGAAAAACAAAACCACTACACATACTTATATAAAGGGGTATAACAACAATTATTATACAATATATATAGTGTATTCTAGCCATGTAGTTGCTATGGTCATCTACCAAATTAATTTTTTTCTTATGGTTATCCTTGCTAATTTCCCAAATAAATAATATTATCTACAAATAACTTTTATACATAATTAATCTTCATTCTGCGCAAGCATGGATCTCAAATGTTACTTGATCATATCATTTCAAAAATATGATTCTTCATATCGAAGTGAGATTGTGAATTATAACATTTGAATGATATCATTGAAACCCAATGTAAATTAAATAAGTTTAAAAAAAATATCAACAAACATCACCCTACTTATCAACATTATATTGACGATTCATAACTATACGTTTGGAGACTTATGACATCATGGTTGAATAATCAAGATTAATATTCAACGATAATTAATATATTAATTTTGACCCCGCGCATGCGCGCGGGTAATCATCTAGTATTATATTAACATTCAAACAACTACCTTTCTTTCCAGTAAAGATTTTATGCACTACCATCCAAGAAAACCTACTGGCTTTTGTTGAGATTTAGGTCTACACTCCAACTATTTGGAGGTTTTTTTTTTATTTTACTTACTATTAGACCTCCAAGAAGCAACCAGCTTGCACGTGACCAACATGTGTTTCTAATTTTACCCATCGATAGCTACTTAAATCACATATATACCCTACGGTGGCTCCACCGTAAGCCGTGCCGTTGCCGATCACAATCAGCTTTCCCGCCCTCACTGCCACGTACGCCACGTTGTACACATCAGCAGGAATCTGGCCAACTTTCTGCCACGTGTCTTCTGTCAGCACCATCACATCTCCACGCCAGCATGCGAGCAGATCTCCGCCTTCACCGGTGGCGTATATCGGAGTGCTAACGGTTTCACCGCCGTCGAGAAACTCCTCTTTCACTTGACCCCATAGCCACGTGGACATGTCGAATGATTCAGCGGATTTACTGAACTGCCCCTGTTCCTCCGTGGCGTATCCACCGATGACGTGGAATTTGTCAGCGTGGAAGATGGCCTTGCACTCGTCTCGTTCCCGCGACATATCAGGCAAAAGAGTCCAATTATCTTCTGCCAAATCATACACCATCGCTGACGTCAGCGCTTGCTTCTCTTCGTCGTGGCCACCAGCAACCAACACCGTCCGATCTGAATCCGAAGCGCATCCGAAGAATGATCTCTTGACACCTGGCATGGTTGCCCCCGCGCGCCATTTGGAGTTGAGGAAACTAAAGACGAAGACCGAATCAGAGGCCTGCCATGTAACCGGGTCAAGCCCACCCAACACAATAAGATCCGACCCGACAGAAACCAGTTTACAGAACAGAGGCAGTCCGTTGGATTGGCCCGGGATCGGGGGAAGCTCCGTCCAGAGACCCGACCCCGGTTTCAAGAACAGCGACCCGGTATTCCGGCGTTGAGAAATTCTTTCCGCTGTCCGTGTCGACACGAGCCTGGGACAGGATAAGAAGCTCTTGGCTATGTCCTGAAGCTTTTCGTTGCCGGAAAAAGTGAGAGAGAGAGACTTGACGGTTCCAGCCTCTGCAGACGGAGGCCATAACAGGGAACTGTGTGTAGGAGGAGCGCAGGAGACACTCGCGGGCTACGTCTTCGGGAAGATTAGGGATGAGTTCCATCACGAAAGTATCAAAGACTGAAGCCTTTTCCTTTTGTTTTCGATGATTAAATTAAGGGAAAAGATTGAAGCTTTGTTTTAAAAAAAAAAGAGAGTGAGAAATATAAAGGGAAGTGGATAGAGAAGAGGTTGATGAAGGTGGAAGAGGAGAGGAGAGTGTGTCGCTTTTATAGAGAGATATTTCATGATAAGTGTTTCTAGAAAGAAACTCTCAACTCCTTGATTCATTCATATCCTTCCACCTTATTATTCGTGATTTTTTTTTTGGCTTTCTCTGTTCGTTTCAGACAAAATAATTGTATTTTTATTCTTTGAATGAAACGAAGATAACGGCAGTATGGGGCATTCAACGGTTAATGGTTGCTACTAGTGAGCGTAAAGGTGGAGACTTTGAATCAACTGGGACAAGTTGAAGGATGTCATCTTTCATATTTATTTTCATATTATACTTTTATTCTGGACCTCTGTTGTGGTATTCTTATTATCAAATTTATTAATCTAGCCATAAAAAAACGAAATATATCCATGGATATTAAGACCTTCGGGCTACACTGCTTTTTGCATACATATTGGCCGTTCTTTTAAATATGTTTTCTCTGTTTTTTTATTCAGTGTCTTCTCTGTTTTGATATACAAGACCGTAACTATACCGCTTCATAATGTGTAATGAACAAGAATAGATCAAATCTATCGTTAAAGGACAAATAAAACTTTACACTTACATATTAACGACTGTACTTTATGTATGTACCTACCTTTATGAGTCTATATTTTAGATCACACCCTTTTTTCTCATTTTTAGATATTAATCGGATCACAGCCTTTTGCTTTTAAAGATCGATTTATTAAATTATAAACAACAAAACTAACTCAACACTACAAAAATAGTAATATATGTTTCAATATACATGTGGAACACACTCCAAGTACATAACATTGTTTAAAAATCAACTAATATTCATAGAAGAGAGATCAAAATAAACAGAATCTAGCTATACTAATGTTTGGGTCTTTCTTTCTAGTTTATCTTTTCTCTATCCCTTCTAGAAGCCTTTTATCCGGCTTGTTGTCTATATGTGTCACAACTTCGGTCCACCATAAACAATTTGCTTGCCGATTTATTATTTAAATCTGCTATAATACTCTAACCAGATGAAACTAAACACGTACCATAACGAAGCAAAAGTAAAATAGTCAGATAGATCTTCGTCGTGTTTGATCCTTTTTCTTTACTAAAGGATATTTTATATAAGTCGATTAACGCCTGCGACATAACGAAGCAAAAGTTTCTCTCCTTATACACAAAAGCATGATCCATGCAGCTTGGAGTCATTCTAATGTCCATTACATGTATAAATTCGTAAGCATATTTAACGTATAAGTTTGGTTAATTTCTCTAAAATCTGATGAGTATACACCCTATATATTTTTGCATATATAGTAGTATCATATACTGATTAGTGAACGTGGAAATAACACACCGAGATTGAAAATTTATGTTCATTGTTGATCTATATAGTTCGCAATTCGCATGGTTCGAATACAATTGATTTTTGCTATAAACTTAAGGTAAATGGCGTTCTTTGTCTATACAAATGTATTAAACTGCGTCTGTTGAGTCTAAGACTATCCGTTGCCCAAGCTATCTGTTTTGTACTAGATAACATCCAAGGTGTAATATAATTGTTGTGAAAAATCGAGGTGCGGCATGACAATAAAACGAACGGCACGGCGTCCGAGTGACTAGAAAGGTTGACGAGAATATGTTAATTGCTGAACAAACTGTAATGGGACCAAAAGCTCGTTTGATCTTATTCCATAAGGCCTTTTAAATAGCCAACACTGAAACAACTTCACCTCCTTATCATACGGAGGATTTTCTACAGAGGAAACAAGTGGAACAAGTGGAATGAAACAACTACTCAACTTACTCCTACATTCTCGGAGTCATTATTAAACAACAAAGACTAAATCAACTAACAAATTCCTTCCCTAAACTGTTTGCTGTAGGCAAGAACAGTTTACCTTGGTACCTCAACCAACCCAAGCATCCTCTTTAACTTCACAAATGTCTCCAGCTTCAATGGTTTGGTCATGATGTCTGCCAGTTGATCTTGAGTGCCACAATGTATCAACTTGACCTTTCCTTCTCCAGTTAGCTCCCTTAAGTAATGAAAGCGAACCTCAATGTGTTTGCTGCGTCCATGATTAATTGGATTCCTTGAAAGTTGAATGGTTGAACTGTTGTCACACTTGATAGTAATGTACTCCTCCAGACTCTGTCCAATTGCATCAAGTATTCTAGCCATCCACACTCCTTGCGTTGCACATGACACAGCTGCTATGTACTCGGCTTCAGTGGTAGAGAGTGCCACAATAGATTGTTTCTTTGAGCTCCATGAGACTGCTCCCCCAGCGATCATGAACACATAACCGGAGGTGCTTTTCCGATCATCCAAGTCTCCCGCATAGTCACTATCCGTATAAGCATGGAACCCTCTACTTCCTTCACGTTTGTACAAGATACCAAGTTCCTGAGTGCTTTTCACATACCTCAATACTCGTTTGAGCACCTGAAAGTGAGCTTCTGTTGGATTCTCCATGTAACGGCTTGCTAAACACACCACGAAAGTCAAGTCTGGTCGTGTGACAGTGAGATACATTAAGCTCCCTATCATTTGCTTGTAAAGAGTGGTGTCCAGAGCTGCTCCTCCTCCTTTCTTAGAAAGCTTGACCCCTGGAACGATAGGATTGTTCACTCCATTGCAATCCATCATCTCAAATCTTTCTAAAACTTCTTTAGCAAACTTCTTCTGGCAAATATAGATCCCTTCTTCTCTTTGCAGTATCTCAACCCCCAGAAAGTAGCTCATCTTACCAAGGTCTGTCATATCAAAGTTCTTCTTCATCGACTCCTTGAAATTGTTAATCATCTTCTCACAGTTTCCTGTAAAGATCAAGTCATCGACATACAGGCTCACTATGAGAATCTGACCTTGTTTCTCTGTCTTAACAAACAGAGTGTGCTCTGATTCATTCTTCTTGAATCCTTCCCTGATGAAGTAACTCTCTATCTTGCTAAACCAAGCTCGTGGTGCTTGTTTCAAGCCATAGAGAGCTTTTCTCAGTTTATAGACCTTTCCCTCGCTGCCCTTTTTCACGAATCCTTCAGGTTGATCAACGAACACAGTTTCTTGTAGCTCTCCATGTAGAAACGCGCTCTTGACGTCCAGTTGATATATGCTCCAGTTCTGATAGGCTGCAGTCGCTATGATGACTCGGATAGTATCCCACCTTGCAACCGGTGCATAAACCTCATTGTAGTCTATGCCGAACTTCTGAGCATACCCCTTAGCAACCAGTCTTGCTTTGTGTTTATCGATCTCTCCATGCTCGTTGTACTTTGTTTTGAAAACCCATTTTACTCCAATAACATTTGTATCCTCAGGTTGATTGACAAGCTCCCAAGTCTTGTTCTTCTCTATTGACTCTATTTCAGCTCTCATAGCTTCTCTCCAGATCTCATACGCCACTGCTTCACCAAAAGTTGCAGGGTCTCCTACTGCAACAACTACTTGTAGTGCCATTGATTCACCGATAAAGTGAGCCAACACTTCTTCCATTGATTCTGCAACTCCACACTCATAATCTTGAAGATAGACAGGACGTCTCATATCTCGTCTAGCTCTGGCAGTAGCTACAGGTTCTACGTTAGCTACTGGTTCTGCATTAACCGCATCATCTCCTTCGCTTCCAGCCCCTGCTTCGATATTGATTTCTTCATTCTCTGCTCCTTCATTTCCTGAGTGCTCACCTTCTTCTTCATTAAAAAATTCTTCTTCTTCAAGTCCTTGATCCTCATCGTTTTCCCAGGCGAGCACAGTTGAGCTTGTGTTTGTACCTTCAACATCATTCCTTCCCCAATCCCAGTTACTTGTCTCTTCAAAGACAACATCTCTGCTCACCAAGATTTTCTTTGAAATGGGATTGTACATCCGATAGGCTTTTGATTCTTCACTCACACCCAAGAAAACACACTTGCAGCTCTTGTCATCTAACTTGATTCTCTTAGCTTCTGGTATGTGAACGTGTCCAATACACCCAAACACTCTGAAGTGTTTTACGTCTGGCTTAACCCCACTCCAAACCTCTTCAGGCGTTTGACTCTCCAACGCTGCAGTGGGACTGCGATTCAGGATATACGTTATCCATTTAACTCCTTCTGCCCAAAATTCTTTTGGCATTTTCTTCTCAGTCAGTGTGCTTCGAACTAGGTTCATGATGGTTTGATTTCTTCTCTCAGCCACGCCATTCTGCTGTGGAGTGTAGGATGCCGTGAGTTGACGTTTGATCCCATGGGTTTTGCAGAACTCATCAAACTCTTTAGAACAAAACTCTCCTCCTCGATCTGTCCTAAGACAACATATCAACTGACCAGATTCTTTTTCTACACCCGCTTTGAAGACCTTGAACATCCCAAACGCTTCTGATTTTTCTGCAATTATGTAACTCCACATCTTCCTGCTATGATCGTCAATAAAGGTGAGGAGGTACCTCTTCTGACCAATCGAGTGTGGTGTGATCGGACCACAAATGTCTGAATGGATCAGCTGCAGGTTTCTACTTGCCCTCCACGAGCTCTTCTTTGGAAAGGATCCTCTCTTCTGTTTTCCCACCAAACAGTTTTCGCATACTTTCTTAGTCACTTCGATGTGTGGAAGACCCCTCACCATGTTCTTGTGGCTCAAGGCATGCAAGCTATTGTAGCTTAGATGTCCAAATCTGCAGTGCCACAGGTGTGCATCTCCTGAGGCTTCTATTTGTAAACAAGCATCTGTTCCCACCACTTGTGCTAGAATTACAAACATTCGATTAGTACTCATCACAGTCTCAATAATGAGTCCTCTTGCCGAGTGATAGATCTTGCATACGTTGTCTTGTATAAGTATTGCAAGGCTCCGTTCTTGTAGTTGACCAATACTCAAGAGATTGTTGTTCAGCTCTGGAACATAGTAGACATCTCGTATGACTTGGATCATGCCATTCACCCTGATCTTTATGCTACCCTTTCCTTGCACAACCATACGAGTACCATTTCCCAACTTCACTGAATGGCGGAAGTTCTTATCTATCTCAGAGAACCACTTCATGTTACCGGTCATGTGATTGCTACAGCCGCTATCTAAGAACCACAAATCCTCCATTTTTGATCCATTTAGCTCTATGTGTGCCATAAGCAAGAGTTCCTCTTCTTCATTGAACTCTACGTAGTTTGCTTGCTTCTCTCCTTCAGGACACTCGAATTGAAAGTGTCCTAGCTTATGGCATTTGTAGCATTCTATCAGAGCCCTGTTATATCCATGTCTTCCTCGACCTCTGCCTCTGCCTCTCGATGTTCCTCCTCTTCCTCTTCCTCGGACTCCACTCCACTCATTGAACTCCGAGGTTACCTTCAAGACATTGTCACTGCTACTAGATCCCTTGGAGTGTTTCACAATGTTTTGCTCATGACACAGGAGTGAACTCTGCAACGCATCCACCGAGAGACTCTCTATGTCTTTAGATTCCTCAATCGAACATACAATGTATGTGAATTTTTCAGAGAGTGTTCGCAAGATCTTCTCAACAATCTTGTTATCTGGCATGTCTTCACCGGTGTTTCGCATATCTGTTGCTACTAGCAACACTCTCCCGAAATACTCTGTGATGGTCTCAGCTTCCTTCATTTCCAGAATCTCAAATTCTCTTCTCAACCGTTGAAGCTGAGCCCGCTTCACTCGCTCATTTCCCTGATACTTTGTCTTCAGAGAATCCCACATTTGCTTGGCGGTATCCTTCTGAATTATTGTCTTGAGGATGGACTTATCAATCGCTTGAAACAAATAATTCTTCACCTTCAAATCTTTGAGCTTCTTTTCAGCTAACTCTTGCCTCTGTACACCGTTAAGAACCACTCCTCGGGCTGGCTCAACGTAGCCATCTTCGATTAGATCCCACCACTCCTTCGATCGTATGAGATTCTCCATCAACATACTCCAATGTTCGAAATCCCCATCAAACTTTGGTATCGTTGTCACCACCTTCATGTCTGCATCACTTGACATGATTTCTCACTCTGTTTTCTGTAACAAGTAAACTCACAACTCTCAGTTTTAAGGAAATTTGCTCTGATACCAGATGTTAATTGCTGAACAAACTGTAATGGGACCAAAAGCTCGTTTGATCTTATTCCATAAGGCCTTTTAAATAGCCAACACTGAAACAACTTCACCTCCTTATCATACGGAGGATTTTCTACAGAGGAAACAAGTGGAACAAGTGGAATGAAACAACTACTCAACTTACTCCTACATTCTCGGAGTCATTATTAAACAACAAAGACTAAATCAACTAACAGAATAAACGACAGGGCGTCGACATCCTTAAAGAGAAGAGTCGTGTGATTCGTCGGGTGGCTCTTTGATAAATCCTTAAAGAGAAGAGTCGTGTGATTCGTCGGGTGGCTCTTTGATAAATCAAAACGACGTTCACAGATGGGAATAGAATAGACTAATAGTAATACTGGGGAGTCTGGGACCTACATAGTGAATGTTCTTTGTCGAAATTTCAAAACTCAAATACTTTTTCTTTGGTCTCGCATTCAACAATTCATATTGTATACAAGAAAATTCGCGAAGCCGTTGATTGAAAGACAAAAAAAAAAACACATGAAATAATTTGCCAAATCGTTTAGACTTTTTATGGATGAATAAAAACGATAGGGGATGCATTAATCTGACTCATTACCAGTGAGTAGTGACTTAAGAATAAACGCATTACTATTTTGCAAATTGACCTAATACAACTTGTGTAGCATTCTATACAACATGTTAAGTTATGAAGAAGACATGATTTTGCCTTATACTGTTGTTATATTTTACTGTGCCGCAAAGGAAAAGGAAAAGGAAGTGGATATTTATGATGTCGACATCAAAATAAAGAAGCCCATATATAGAGGATAAGCTCTCATTAATTTCCTTTGGTATTTTACGTCCTTTTTATCCATTATGAATCATGGTGGTTATCCTTTAGCTGCAGCTGACGTGGATTTTTTATCTTCTACTGCTGGTAATTATTTCTCTTTTTTTTTCTAAAGTGCTCGTAACAATTATTTATTTTCCTCCTCATCAGCATGCATACATCAACTTTTTTATTAAAAAAAAAAGTAAGTTTCGTATATTGATTTGCTTGTTAACGTAGGTTAATTAACGACATTGTAGTTTGTTTATGTTTTTTTTAGGGGGAGAAAGTTTGACAATACGAACTATTAAATGGTAATAAAGGAAGAAAATCGGGATGACAATATACCCCAATAGACTTTGTCTGTCGCTTCATAGCTAAAATGACATACGAGGGGTTAAATTAAAGAGATTTAGCGAATAGAAAACATAACTTTAAATATTATCAGCGTTGGACAAACGGACGAACGACGGTCAAATGAAAACATTACCCAAAGTGAAGCGAGAAAAGTGGACAGAGAACGTGCCAAAGTTGCTGTGTATTGTGTTTTGTTTTTCTATAAGCATAACTCACTATTACCACGTGAATGAGTCATGACGGACTGGCTATGGTTTTACTATTAGCACAGGAGTACGTACCATTCAAGAAGAAGAAAAAAAGACCCCTGAAATTTCGGGATTGAAAGTCTAAAAGAGCTTGCGGCTAAAGAAGGGAGTGTTATATAGATATTGATGACATGTGTGTTTGACCCGAGTTTTATTCCCAAACTTGGTCCTAAAATTGTGTTCTAGAACACAAAAATAATTAATAGCAAAAAACGAAAGAAAGAGCATATATCATAGTATATGTAGTGAATGTCTGAAAAAAATGGGACATAACAAACGTAGCATAAGATTTCAGACATGTTCAAATGATTTTACCGAGTCTAAATGGCACAAAAACAGTAAAAATGTTAACTGACTGAAGGGGTAAAAAAAACGTGAACGGCAGGATTCGAACCTGCGCGGGCAAAGCCCACATGATTTCTAGTCATGCCCGATAACCACTCCGGCACGTCCACTCTTGTTAGAAGGTTTGTTTTTTTCGTTCTAATAAAAAGAAAGTAAATGAAGGAGGCTCCTCCAAGATACTTCTTCTATTCGAAGTAAATTAAAAAGTAGGTAAAGCGAGGCATATACGTTCTTTGTCTCCTGAGACTTTGTTTCATTCATTAATGTCACTTGGTTAAATGATGAACAGTTTATTCTCATTGCCCTGGTTCAGTTTGATGTTCAGCTGAAACTTATTGATTGTAATTCCAGAAAAAGAACAAAATAAGAGCACAATTGTCTATAAAGTCAGAGGAGAATCAAGTAGAGACAAAACCCATAAACAAGGAGCTTGGAAAGATGGAAAAGCAGAAAACTCCAGAGCTTCAAAAGATTAGAGCTTTGCATACAAGAGCACGGGACTCCTTTTCGGTTCGAGTTAACTGAAACGGACTTGGGCCTGCTCGGTTCGACAAGATTTTTTAAAATTTCAATGGATTGCAGTTTTGAGTCCTATGAATTGGTGGGCTTATACAAATTTTGATTTGATCCGGTCCGGAACTAAACCGGAAACATGTACCGACAGGACCCTAATTTATACCATCCCCCTTTTTGGTTGAAGCAGATAGTGAGTGCGGCACCTCTGTCTCTCTTCTGCTTCGCGAGCTCTCTGGGTTGCCCAGGATAATGGGGGCTCCGCTTCCTCCTAAAGAGGCCAATCTCTTCAAGCTCATCGTCGTATGTTCCGTTTATCTCTCTTTTTCTCTTTCTTTCCTCGTGTGTATGCTATTGCTATGCCATGTTTCTCTCTGTCACGATGACTTCTGTGGAGTTTAACCCTAATCTAAGTCTGTGGAGTTTTGGTGCCTAATGTGTGTGTTTTTCCCTGTAAAATTTGATGCATCAAGTTCTTTGTTTCAACTACGTTGACTATAGGCTATATTACTAGACTCTAACGACCTTGTAGATTCTTAAGCTCTTATTATATAGCTTCTACTTTCACATGGCTTCTTCTAGGTTTTATGCATCCTCTAGTGTTTATTTTATTAGTCTACTTTAAAAAGTCTACTTTAACATTGGACAATCGTGGGGTTTTTTTTTAATCTACTTTTCTCAAGTGTTTTTGAACATATATGTCAAGTAACCTGTTATTATATTTCAGAAATCTTATGAGACTAAGCAGTACAAGAAAGGACTCAAGGCTGCTGATGCCATTTTAAAAAAGTTTCCTTCTCATGGCGGTGAGTTTCCTTTTTATGTTAAATTGTCATTTCCGTCTCTATGGAGTTCACTACATCGACTGAGGTTAAAAAAACTTGTGTCTGGTCTACTAGGCGACTGACCATGGTTTTAGGATCAATCAACACTTAACATAATTTCCTTGCTTCTTTATGTAGCAAAAAGCTAGTAAACTAATTTCTTACTATAAGGCTGTATTTTTTTTTTTTTTTTTTTTTCAGTTGAGATTGCTTCTGCCGAAGAGTTCTTTCATGTCTTCATTATTTGTCATTCCTTCTATCTCTGATTTCCTTCTTTTTAAGACATTTTTCTTTCATTATTTGTGATTATTAGAGACCTTATCGATGAAAGGATTGACTCTAAACTGTATGGACCGCAAAACTGAAGCATATGAGCTTGTTCGCCTTGGTGTCAAGGTTCGATTATGCTCTTCTATAATCATTACATAACATCAACCCTTTGTTTCCAGACATTCTATTATTTTTCAGGGTATTTAGGATTTATAATTTTAGTTTCCATGCAGAATGACATCAAAAGCCATGTTTGCTGGCATGTGTTTGGTCTCCTGTACCGTTCAGACAGAGAGTATAGAGAAGCCATCAAATGCTACCGAAATGCTCTTAGAATAGATCCTGACAACCTTGAAATACTCAGAGACCTCTCACTCTTGCAGGTAATTATGGAAATAATGGATTGAGGAGAATCTCTTATATGGCAATCCTTACTTTTATCATTATTCTTTTGTGTGATCTCGTTTCAGTGTTAGTCTCTCTGTTGATGCTTTCAACAATTTACCTTATTGTATACTTTCTTATACATAGGCACAAATGCGGGACTTATCTGGTTTTATTGAGACCAGGCAGCAGCTTTTGACTCTAAAGCCTAATCATCGAATGAACTGGATTGGATTTGCAGTTTCTCAGCATTTAAACTCAAAGTAAGCCTCGTTGCTTTACTCATTTAAATGGATTGCTACTTTTTTTTTCTTTGAACTATTCGCTAGCTGGTTAATGTGCTGGTGTATTTATATGATTTGCAATTGTAGTCTTGGCCATTAAGGAGTAAATAGTTTACACCTTTGTTGGGTTGTATCTTATATGCCTTTCCAATCAGCTAAACATTTTTTTTCTTTTAACAATATCTCACCTCACCTCTAAACATATTTTGTTTATTTAATTAAACCAGTGCTTCTAAAGCTGTTGAAATTTTGGAAGCGTTTGAAGGCACCCTAGAGGATGATTATCCTCCTGAGAACGAGCTATGCGAACACACCGAAATGATTCTATACAAGGTATCAAGCAAAAGTTATACAAGTGCCATACGGTGACTCTTATCTCTCTACTCTTTTTCCCTGGAAAACCATACTTGCCATTAAGGGATCCATGTAGCTTCTGGTATTTGTTTCGCATTTGCACAGTTTTGATATGTGTACCTGCAGGTAATTTCAACTGTTTTTTTCTTCTTCCAGGTTTCCTTGCTTAAGGAGAGCGGTGCCTTTGACAAAGCTCTTGAGGAGTTGCACAAAAAAGAGCCGAAAGTAGTAAGTTCTTGAAGCTTATTGTATAATATATATTGGCCATAGGATACAAGCATACAGTAGATTTTACATTCCTAATGTGGTTGTTTGTAGGTGGATAAGTTGTCTTACAAAGAACAAGAGGCATCTCTGTTATCGAAGCTGGGTCGTCTAGAAGAAGCTGAGAAACTCTATAGGGTGTTGCTTTCCATGAACCCCGATAATTACAGGTTTTGCCCTTTCCATTTCCAAGTCATTGTAGAGCTGTCAGTTGTGTATTTTTCGTTGTTTCTCTATTGTCACGTCTATTTGCTCCGCTTCGTTATTTTTTGCTTAGAAGTTGACGATTTATTTCCTATGACACTCTCAGAGGCTTCGATATTATTTTTGTGAATGTCAATTCCAGTAAACAAGTACGTAGTGCATTTTTTACCTGTGCAGATATTACGAAGGCCTTCAAAAATGTCTTGAATTGTATTCACAAAGTGGGCAATATTCGTCTGACCAAATTGAGAAGTTAAATGCTTTGTACCAGTCTCTAAGCGAGCAGTACACTCGGTCATCCGCTGTTAAGGTGAGAAAAGGCGGATCAATGCCTGTAGTGAAATACAATTTTAAATATCCTTTACCGGTTACCACCCATTTTGTTCTCTCTAATATTTTCTGGATGCTGATAAACGAAATTTGACGACTGGTACTAAATTAGTTTCCGTTTCCCCATTTCCAGAGGATACCATTGGATTTTCTGCAAAATGAAAGTTTTAAGGAGGGTGTAGCAAAGTACATTAAACCTCTGTTGACAAAGGCATCTTTTCTAGCCCTTGTGTCTCTTTCTTACACAGTGCTCTAGTAGAATATGTTTCTTATATATCTTGATGGTTGTCTCAGGGTGTTCCTTCATTATTTTCTGATCTCTCTTCTCTATACGATAACCCTCGCAAGGTTAGTTTCCCTGCTGTCCTTTAGCATGTTGTCGCAAATTTAATTGTATTTGGCTTCACTCTATTTTACTGTTTGTATGTATTTTGTTATCCAGCCTGATATGTTGGAGCAACTACTTGTTGAGATTGAACATTCGATTAGGACTACTGGAAGTTACCCAGGAAGGTATATAGCTGAATTTTCAAACTGATTGATACTTCAGTCTTATGATGCGTGGTCTTATTTTATACTAAATTAACTTGAAATGCTATCGCAATTAGTGATTTGATTAATCATTTGTTGAGATTATTTCTTAATTGATGCAGTGATGTGAAATAGCCTCCGTCAACTCTATTGTGGACATTGTTTTTCTTGGCTCAGGTTAACTTTTGCCATCTGACTTAATTTCCATGTATGATTAATAGATTTTCGGTTAAAGTTTTGCGTCTTTTATCATATGATACTTTTCATAATGCAGCATTATGACAAGCGTGGTCAAAATGATGTTGCTCTTGGTAAAATTGACGAGGCCATTGCTCATACGCCGACAGTGATTGATCTGTACTCCGTTAAGGTATGAACACATTTTGAAAACTCTATTGACAGCATAGCTGGGTTTGAACTTCTCTAGTTATAGCGATTGTGTAAACAGAATTTGTATGGTTTGTGCGTACCATGTATCAGGTTATCTTTTTGTTTGAAGACTCTTGCTTCTTCTTAACTATTGTACTGATTTCTGTCAACAGAGCCGAATAATGAAGCATGCAGGAGACTTGACTGCTGCTGCCGCACTTGCCGATGAAGCTAGAGGCATGGACTTAGCAGATCGCTATATAAACAGTGAATGCGTTAAGCGTATGCTGCAAGCAGATCAGGTATACATCTCGTTTTGTTAATGTTATATTGTTTTGGTAGATGTCCTATAGGTTAGACCTCAACACTAGTTCTTCGTTCTATGATTTTTTCTTGTGAAGGTGACCTTGGCTGAGAAAACTGCTGTTTTATTCATAAAAGAGGGGGATCAACTCAACAATCTTCATGACATGCAGTGCATGTGGTACGGCTCTATACAAGGCTGAGTAGTTCTAGTGATGTGAAATTGACAATTTCAGGCGTCTTTCTAATGGCTGTCTTTTTTTTTATCTCATTTCGTAAAAAAGGTATGATCTTGCATGTGGAGATAGCTACTTCCGCCAGGGTGATCTTGGACGTGCCCTTAAAAAGTTTTTGGCTGTGGAGAAGCACTATTCTGACATTTCTGAAGATCAATTTGATTTCCACTCTTACTGCTTAAGAAAGATGACTTTGCGTTCATACGTCGACATGCTTAAGTTCCAAGACCGATTGCACTCATTCCCATATTTCCACAAAGCAGCAATCAGAGCTATCAGGTAACTTTTGGTTGCGCAAATGTAATCCAACTATAGTATCTACTGTATGGATGCATGATAGATTTCATTTAACTCTAGTCACATTTGCCTCTCGGCTCGATATTCAGGTGCTACCTCAAATTGCATGATTCTCCCAAAGCAACTGCCGAAGAAGATGAAATGTCCAAGTTGGCTCCTGCTCAGAAGAAGAAAATCAAGAAGCAGAAAAAGGCAGAAGCCCGAGCCAAGAAAGTACGTATTTTCAGTGTGTTGCTGAGTGAATTGGCACTTGGGTGGCTTAAGAGTGGTCTTCTTCGTTTCAGGAAGCTGAGGGTAAGAGTGAAGAATCAACTGCCAGTGGTGTCTCTAAGTCTGGCAAACGAAATGTGAAACCTGTAGATCCAGATCCTCATGGGGAAAAGTTAATTCAGGTTGTTGTTTGCTTCATTCGTAAAATGTATTGTGGTCTCCGCCTTAATTCTGTAATAACGAATATTAACTTTATCAGAGGCTTACTGGGAAACTAAATCCTTACAGGTGGAAGATCCAATGGCGGAGGCTTCAAAGTATTTGAGACTTCTCCAGAAGCATTCACCTAATTATTTGGTGACCCATCTACTTTCTTTTGAGGTTAATATGAGAAAACAAAAGTTTCTGCTTGCATTCCAGGTAATAATTAATTTCTCGTCTTGTGGTCATATTCAAGCTCACATTTCTAAGGGAGTTGCCGTCTCATTTTTTTCAGGATGTCAAGCAATTGCTTAAACTGGACGCTGAGAACCCTGATTCACATCGTTCCCTGGTATGAAACTCGTCTGTTCTAAAGAATGCTTAATCATGCCAGGGATAGTAATGTTTTCCCTTCAAGTGTTATGTTCCTAGTCATCTTTTCATTTTGGTTTATCATTTCAACTGGGATGGCAGATTAAATTCTTTCTCAAGACAGGATCGACAAGTGCTCCAACGACTGAAGCTGAGAAACTTCGTTGGAGTGTCCTAGAGGCTGAGCGCCCATCAATCAGGTGACTACTCAAACTATTATCCATTTTAAATGTTGATTATGCATATCAGTTGTGTGATAAATTTTCCATTCGTTTGCGTTGTAGTGAATTGCAAAATAAATCAATAGTGGAAGCGAACAAAGAGTTTCTTGGTAGGCACGAAGGTGCGCATCAAATTGGTACACGTCTATATGACAGTGTCTGATAATAAAAAAAAGTTGTTTACGTCTGCATTTTAATTTCGCAGATTCTTTGGTGCACAGAGCTGCATACGCAGAAATGCTGTACCTTTTAGATCCAAGCAAGAAAACCGAGGCTATCAAAATAATTGAAGACTCAACCAATAAAGTGGTTCAAACGTAATGCTTCTTGAAACATCACATTATGGTTCCTTGCTTTCTCTCTGTTTTGATCGTATGTTTAACATCGTTGTCCATGTGCAGAAATGGAGATCTAGGACTAGCAAGAGAGTGGAAACTCAAAGACTGTATAGCAGTTCATAAGCTTCTAGACACAGTTCTTGTTGACTCAGAAGCTGCCTCCAGTAAGCATTAAAGAAATATCTTCACAAAATTTATGACTCTGTCTGAAGCTGCATTTTTATTTATTGCGTTTGGTTGGTCTTGTGAACGGAGCACGCTTCCATTATATTAAAGGTCCTTAGGGTTTAGAAGTATCAAGCCGGGGTTTGGACTCAATTGCAGGATGGAAAGCACGATGCGCAGAATATTTTCCCTGTTCAACTTACTTTGAAGGCAAGGGCAGCTCGGTGATGCCTGATTCAGTGTACAAATGGTCTCGCAAGAAGAGCAATGAGAATGGCGACGCACCAAAACATCGAATGGGTCAGACTGAATTGAGCGATGGACAATTCAAGAGCCTCTCGGTCTCAACCTGAAGCATCTTTTTTTTTTTTTATCAATAAGAGGCAAATGTACCCGGGAGATAATTATAGAAACAAAAGACAGACTTGCAGACACTTGTGATTTAGTGAATCTCTTGCAGAGCTTTGGATCAAAAGATGGGTGGAGTTGTAACAATGCCAAATGTGTATAATTGTTTTTGTTATACAAGGCTGGGTTTCTCAAGTCTGATGAACAATGACACATCTCTTTTCGTTTTGTTTCCCTCTCCACACTTCACTTTATGGGGGATGGATGTTTCGAACTTTTTTGATGTTGCATTCTTATAACTTCGTTTCTTTTCTCCATATTTTAAAGCTTGTTTGTTTGATGAGCCTTTTCCTTTGTTTAGTGTTGCATCTTTTTCATCAGTACTCTGTTGTACGTTCACTGAAAAACTAATACATAATCACTATATATTATTTTGGAAATTTTATTCATGTGGAATGTTTACAGCTCTTGAACAAATGAAATGAATGAATAATCTCAACTATACAAGTCTGAAGATTGTATACAGTACAGCACAAACTCGATGGACTAGAAAAGTCTCAGTTCTAAAATGGTTTCGAATTTTTTACTCAAAAACGTAAAATATTAATCCAATAAAGCAGTTGTAATTAATTACATTTAAGCTACCAAATTTCGTCATTTAGTTACTCTCGTTATCTTAATACGAATCTAAGATATATGTTTTTAATAGCTAAGAGGGGGCTGGAGTTATTACGAAAGATTGTGATAAAGTGATAACGTCAAAAGTGACCACAAGTGTAATTGTTCTCTGAATGATAGCGGAAAAAGAAAATCATGAATAGCAGAACGCTTGTTGTCATTAATTATAGACTATGTTTGTTCCATGTGCGTTTTAAACAAATAAAATCTAAAAAAAAAAGAATGGCTGGCCGGAATTAGCGGTCACTGATATGCCCTAACAAATGGAATGGTGAGTTCTGTCACGTGTATATTCAATAGGCCACTCACTATTTGGCTTCGAGAGAATAGTGACATGAAGCACCGCGAATCAATAATGTTTCCCGGCGAAGAAACAGAATCACGTGAGTTATGCGTGACCCTAACTGCATTCATAAATGTTTTCGCTCTGACTAAAACGTTTTTTTGTTTTGTTTTCCTTTCTTATTATGGACCGGTTCGTGTTTTAGGTTATCAATTATTATTGGTAGTATATAGGAGTTTGTAGTAATCAGATTTGAAACTGGTGATCTCATACAGACAAGTAGTACTGTCAGGCAATTAATACTTAGCTATATGTTCTTTCGAGAGTCTTCTGTTGATTTGGGAAGTATTCTACTTAATCAAGTGTGTGTGTGTGTGTGTGTATAATATTACTAATGGTTTATATTGTTGACTGACCGACAGAGAAAATTGATATATATATTGGTGGAACGTTTATTTCAAGACATTTAATTGGAAATATTCGAATAAGTAAACTGACAAAAAAGCCTAGACAAATGGAACACTACATCTACATGCATGGCGATCTCTCTAGAAGAGTACATGGAACTAAAATTGACAGCACACTAACTAATATATGGATTCTTTCCTTTGTTTATTAATTATATTTTCAACATTTATTAGCAGATTATAGATTATATCCATCCATCTTTCGTTTAACATGAAAGCAGGGAAACAACTCACATTTAAGAAAACGAAAAATCACATATAAGGATAACGTTTTCTTGCAACGGGAATATATTTTGATCATAAAATGTGTTGTCTTCTTTCTCTCAACATAAGTCCAAACCCATGAGGTGGAACTAAACTCAATAAGTTAAAAAGAACATGCTAATAATTTGCTGTCTATTACTGGAAATCAAAACTTAGAAAATGTCAGCACACATGCAAATCTATTAACTAATGACACTTTAGATGCAAACCCACTAAAAACACTTTTAAGTTTTTTTTTTGGGGGTTCAAAGACACTTTAGATACTTTCTGTTTTGGGTTCAGAATACATGTTCGGTGCTAACTCATGTGCATGTAACCTAAAGGTCTTTTTTTTTTTTTTTTTTTTGGGTTCGGAGACATTTTAGTTGCTAATTATTAAGTGGAATGTGCAAATAACCTAAAGGAGTTTTTTGGTTTTAGAAAGCGGTAAAAGCATGGGTCCACGTCGCACTTGAAGCAGAGGCTAATCACCATTTACTCACTCACTTGCTTTCGTGGAGATACCAAAACCGCCAGTTACAGGAAACGTGTCATTATAGGTAAGGTTCAGTAGGTTTCTAGCTGGCGCTTATAAAATCCAAAGCTCGAAACACTCATCACACTGAAGCCAAAAGTTAGTGCCATTTTGTCTCATCACTTTCCGCACTTTTATTGTTAAAACTAATTGACCACGACGCGCGCGGTACAATGTCGCCGGAGGAATACGTTAGGGAATCCGGTGATCTTCGAGGAACTGAGCTTACCCTTGCTCTACCGGGAACTTCCATAATAGCATCGGAGGGCCGACAAAAGTTCAGAAACAAGCGTAGATTCATCGAGACCGTTAATTTGAAACTAGGGGAACGACACGTGAACAATTCTATAGTATGCAACAATTTGTAAGGCAAACTTTCATTCTTACAAACATATCTATCTATGACTATGACTATGCATGTTTCACTGACCGCATGCGTCTTTGTCCTAATTTTAGCGACCGCTTGGTGGGGTGGCCGCCGGTGAGGACGGTAAGGGGGAGGAAGTACGTGAAAGTGGCGGTGGATGGTGCGGCCTATCTCAGAAAGGTCGATCTTCAGATGTATAATTGCTACGATCAACTTTTCGCCGCTCTAGAAAACATGTTTCAGGGGGTAGTAACAATATGTAAGTGAAGTATATGAAGAGCTTATTATGTTTTCAAAGACTAACGTACGGGAGGGTATTTTGGTAAATTTATTTGGAGTGTTGTTATTTGACGGTGGTTTATATAGGCAAGGTGACGACGGATCTGGAGAGGAACGGAGAGTTTATGGCAACTTACGAGGATAAGGACGGTGACTGGATGCTAGTCGGAGATGTCCCGTGGATGTGAGTTGTTACCCAATTGTGGATATATATATAGATTTACTACTGCTCCCGTTTTAATCAAACTCTAAAATCAAATTAATACACTAATGTTTTTTTTTTTTTTTTTTTGTTGAGAGAGACTAATTTCTCTTGGGGTTGATTATGTTATGAACGTATAGGATGTTTGTGGAGTCATGCAAACGTATGCGGTTGATGAAAACCTCAGATGCGATGGGGTTAGGTAATAACTCTTTTGTGACGTGTAATATATAATCAACTAGTTTTATCATGTAAAAAATATTTGATAAACATCATAGAGGTTTTATGTTGGTGCAGTACTTTCAAGCTGAAGCGGACAACGTTTATACGTTTAAGAACGTTAACGCATGGGATTTTCTCAAGTCTATTAGATTATCGTCTCAAATGCATAAAATTATATATGGTCAGAGATATATAGAAATGTATTGTTCCATGATTTCGGATTTGCAAATATAGATGCTATAACCTTTTTAGCCGTGGATTTGAATGTAATTATTGCTTTCCTTTGATGACCAAAAACAGATCCCTTTAAACTTTAATTAAAAAAAATCACTATACACAAAACGAATTAAAGAAGTTTAATAAAGACAACCATATATAAAACCAGTTGCGACAACCATGAAGACATTGACAAGACTGACAAGATACGCTTGTGTCGTTAGTTTAACTAAACCATACAAAGGTTTATGAGTCTGATGATGCCTTTTCTTTTATAATTAGTTCAATGGATCCTAAAAACAGGATTGAAGAGCGGGAGTTGCCTCTTCTCTGAGTGAACTCGTGCTAACTTGTTTCTTTTGGTTTTTGTGAAGTTTTCAAAATCGCTTATTATATATAGAATGAGTACAAACCGGACTATTCTATCACAAATGTTACAGACAGACGTGATAGATGAACCGATTTCAGAATAGCCTCTCAGGTATCTTAGGAGATGTGAACACCGCCACTGATTTGAACTGTATAAAATGTTTTTAGTACATTACACGGCAGATTTAACCGAAACGGTTTAACAAAACCAAAAAAGGATAATTAGACTTATTTCTTACCTTCTCTTGCCTATACTTCATGAGTATGGAGTTTAAGGAACACCCTTTGGTGTTAATCTGGAGGCCTGAACACATGCTTTGAGGTCCGAGGCTTTGTACGTTGTGTAATGCTCAAGTCTTGCATTCTGAACATTATTAAAAAATAAAACAAATAATAAATGTAGTGTGAGACTCAAGATTCGTGAAACATAACATAAGCAATCTGTGTGTCTTAACGAGCAACAAACAGACCCAAGGGTGGCTTGATTGGTTCATTGTGCACTTGGCCAGAAAAACAGCCGATGCAGCTATAAACAAAGGAAGGAACCTCAAGAATTGACACTCTATTAACGTCAATTCCGTCAGGTAATTTGCTAGAAATTCCATTTCCACACTTGGCATCTGCATATCATCGACATACCAAACAAGTCTCAATCTCTCTGAGCATAGAATCATTGATAGATACATTTTCTGGACATGAACCAAAATTACCACGTGAGAAGCTTGAGCTGCTCGGAGATATCTCCTGCAAATATGGAAAATTTCCAATCACTAAGGATACTACTTTTTTTTTTTTTTTTTTTGATTAACCTGGGGTATCCCAGGCCCATGGAGAGGCCTAGACTAATCTCCAAGGGGAGGTGCAGCCCACGGATAGACCCTCTCTCCGGGTATTCAAATGAGCCCTAAAGCATGGGCCCATATCCGTGTAAGGTGACCAGGATAATTGTGACTTAGTTTCGCGCAGCAGGTGGATCGAACCTGAAACGTGTTGGCGTCCCAGTCCCGTCTCCTTACCACTCGACCACAATCACCTGGTCTAAGGATGCTACTTACAACACCACTTGAAGCATTTAGATTACCTGAGGAATGTTTTTGAAGTGGGAGTAAAAATTTGAAAGCTAAAATACTTCAGTACTTGGCTCTCCATTGCCACGACTTGTTCTCTTGTGTAGGTGTTATCCGTGATGAAGCAGAACTCTTCAATGCGTGGTGCATAGAAACAACATAACTTGTTTAAAATGATCTGTCTTCTGTCTTCCAGAACAAGCATTATTGTTTGATTTTACAGGGAGGAGATTAATTAAGTGATGAGGAACTTACGAAGCAATGAGCATACAAGTGACGCCGATCAATTGGAGTCTCTGTCTTTCCATGCAGTTCCCATGTAGAAACCAATCTATGAGATACACTGTGAGGTAGAGAGTGTCAGATGCAAGTGTGTATTCCTCTGACACCTGAACATTTTTGACTTGTGAGAACACTTTAAGCTTTCTTTTTACTAAAAATAAATCTTTCTTTTTTTTTGTCCTTCTAACTAATCTCATTGACTCTTTGACCATCAAATAAAGGGAAAAGGAACACCAACTAACCTAAGTTTTTTGTCGACAATTTTGATTTATGCTAGTTATTATGTGTTAAATGTTTTCAGTTTGGAGTATGTGATTGCGCATAACTAAACAAAGGTTCAAGAGCTCTAGTGATTATTTTTTTCAATTTGTAAAGAAAATTAAAACAGAAGACGCACAATAATCTAAACTAGTTTTTTTTTTTGTCTTTCAGTTAATTTAACAATTCAACTCAAAAAAAAAAAAAGATTGAACATAACCTTTTTCATTTAGATGTTAGCTAATCATTTTACCTTTTACATAATGTAAAACACACTGCGAACACACCTTTTCCATTTAGATTTTAGCTACTCATTTAATCACATTTGCTATTTTTTGGGCTCTTTCTCTCGTTCTAATTTCTCATTTAAGAGCATCTCTAATGTATTATCTCATTTTTTTACTTTAAAATAGTGTAACACTAAAATGAAATTGAGTTTTATTCTAACGTATTACTTTATTTTTAATTTCAAAATATATATTCTTAAATAATTTTATTTTTATTTAATTATAATTGTTAATAATACTTCATACTTATAAAATTTATCAATAAATCCCAAAATATCTCATATTTACAAAAATTTATTAAAATATAATTTATTTAAATTAAAAAATATTATTAAAAAGTACAAGAAATCATAAAAAAACAATACATATTTTGGTTCAAGAATTATCATTGGAATATTTTTTCCCAACAATGCTCAATTAATGCATTTCGTAATGAAAAATGTGTTTCTTTATCTTTAATATTCCTAAATCGAGTAAGAAA
This sequence comes from Moricandia moricandioides, assembly GCA_905132885.1. Taxonomy (NCBI): domain Eukaryota; kingdom Viridiplantae; phylum Streptophyta; class Magnoliopsida; order Brassicales; family Brassicaceae; genus Moricandia; species Moricandia moricandioides. Next base: position 1,562 of record CAJHQQ010004497.1, on the reverse strand, counting down.
ATTTTGAAATCGTACATTTTCATCTTCTGCAATTTCGATATCTGGAGGTAGAGCTTCTCTTCCAAGTTCAATTGGTGCTTCGAGTTCACGCTCATCTTCAGTTATCATGTTATGTAAAACTGTAGATGTAATCATGATGTCATGTAACACATTTTTTCCAAAAACTAACAGGTCCTTTCACGATGGTAAAGCATGACTGTAGAACTACAAATGCACATTCAACAGCTTTCATGCATGCTTCTTTTTATGTTGCAAAATATTTATTTTTTGGACTCTTTGGCTCTTGAATGTTTGCATTAGAGTCGGCCATTTTGGATAAATACCATCCGCTAAAGAGTAATCCATATAATACTTCACCAATCTTAGTGGACTCGAAAGAGATTTGCCGGATTATTAAATCTATTATTTTATGTTATTTTTATTTTATATTATTTATGTTTTTTTAAAAAATTATTTATGCATTTTTATGTAAAATTATTAAACAATCCTTTGTGAAATATCCTACTACTTGTCATGTTATTTTCTTATTTTAAATATTATTTAATTAAGAAATAAAAAAAATTTAAAGAATTAGAAGACTATTTCATAAACAAAAAAATTCAACTCCAAAATAGAATAATGGGTAAGATTACTCCATAAATAGAGTAATTCTAGCCATTACTCTATTTCTGAGTTGGAAATAGAGTGGGATTGGAAGATTTTACTCCAAAATGATGTTTGGAGGAGAAAATGAAATAGAGTTGAAGATGCTCTAATGACTATTTATGATGCAAATTTTCTTTCTCGAATGTTTTCTTTTTTATTCTTTTTATTTTTACCAGCAAGACTAAATACAAAATAAAATAAATGAATGGTAGAGTTACGTTTCCGATGAATGTATCATACTCTCTCCGTTTTAAATTACATGATTTTTAGAAGGTTTATGTTGTTTCAAAATATATGATGTTTTGAAATTTTAAGGTTCTTTTAATTTTATTGGAAACTGTTCAACCAATTAAATTTTACAGTTTTTTTATTAATTAGTTGAATGATTTTAAAATTATATATTTAAAAGTATTTTTTAAAAAAATTGTAAGTTTATTAATCTCTATGTATTTATGCAAAACTTCATCTAATAAAAAAGAAACAGAGTAATTAACTATACAATTCAAAGGCGCTGTGACCCATTTTAAAATGCGTTGTTGCCATCCATACAGCGTTGCTATTCATCCAAAAGGTAAATAAAAGTACTTAATCTCGTTTAAAGTTAAAATAAAAAGTGATTAAACTACCAACTCTATTCAAACTTTGAAGATTTGCAAGAAAGATTCCACCATTTTAAAATAACTAACTAGTGAGATAAAAATAAAGACCAATGCAGTTTTACTGCTGAATCAGTCTTCTTGTTTAACTTTAAATTTTCTTACGTTTCGATTGGTCTTTAAATATTCCTTGAAGCTTATTGGGACACCACATGCTAATGTTGATCATCCATTCATTCTAATTTATCCCTTCAGACTTTTAAAATGATTCTGTGGAACTTAAAGAATCTGTCTTATTCCTTCGATTTGCTCCCTTTTTAA
>CAJHQQ010004496.1:0-27411 GCA_905132885.1 Moricandia moricandioides | reverse complement strand
ATAATGAATATGCTAATGATCTGTCAATCAAACGTAAGAATTGATTTGTCAATATGATATACTTGGATTATTAAACGATCAATTTTCCTTTGGGATTATTATATTATGCTAATGTTCGGCTCCTAAAAAGTAAAAAACTGTGGCCCGATGAACTTTTTAATAAATGGTTGACGAAGACTGAAACCGTTCGAGTCTTGGGTCAACTGTTCTTTATTCTGAATAACAGCGGGCAACCACTATCCTCGCCTCTTGAAATATTATTTAACCAATGATTATGGTTCTTCACTAATCACAAAATAAAATCCGTACAAATTTTAACAGCTCGGGAAGTAGACGATTCAAGTTGCAAGTTTCTCTAAACAAAAACCTGAAACAGTCCCCATGGCTGCATCCTCCTATCCTACGGTCAATGAACTGCCATCGCAACCTCAAGTCTTCATCAATTTTCGTGGGTCGGAGTTGCGCCAAGTATTTGTCAGCCACCTTGTCTCGGCCTTGAAATACCATAACATTAACGTCTTCAAGGACGCGTATGGAGCTGAAGAGAATATAATCGATTCGAGAATCGCTCTATGCATCTTCTCCTCGAGTTACAGCGCGTCACGTTGGTGCTTGGAAGAGTTGACGAAGATCATGGATTGTGTGGAGAAAGGAAACATGGTGGCTATTCCCATCTTCTACAAGTTAGAGCCATCCACAGTGAGACATATGAACGGAGAATTTGGGGATGCATTCAGGAACCTGAACGAAAGTGATAGGATGAAGAAGAAGAAGTGGAAGCAAGCTTTAAATTCGATTAGTGACATGATGGGCATCGTAGTAAACGAGAGAAGGTATTGGTTTTTGTCAGAGATTCTGTTATTGGAATAATAGAGAGATAACTTGACGATTACTTTGTTTTCTCTCACTTATATTTTCCAGTGATGAGGCCTCTGCCATTAAAGAAATTGTGGTCAACATACAAAAAGTGCTTATCCAGAGGTAAAATATTTTAGATTTTATTCTTTAGCAAATCCTGCTGATTTCTTAGTTTTTTTATTTTTCTTTAGAAACTTTCTTGAAATGAACAGAAAGACAATGGTAGAGAGGTAATGTTTTTCTCTTAACTCAAATGTTTAACCACTTAAAATAGACTTGCTAACTTGTAACTGAAACCAATGAAGAAGACTGTAAGAAACAACCAAGAATATAATACTCGAACTGTTTTCTCTTATTAACTTCAAAGAGCAATACTAAGTTTAAATAGCAAGAATCAGATAACAACCATAATCGAAATAGACTCAACAGATAAAGATAGTTTCCTATAATTTAGGAACTCTTATTGACTCAAGAAAATCATAAAATAAAAACTTGAAAGTCACCTAGAAACTAGAACAAAGTAGTAACTCGTTATTCTTCAATCTTTCCCTTAAATTGGAACTCCTTGTTTTAGTTTAAACCTCAAGCTGACCAACTCCCAACATTCTTCGAAGCTTCTCAAACATATCAACTTTTACTCCCTTCGTCATTATATCTGAAATTTGTTCTTGTGTAGAACAATACTTCAACTTGATTGTACCTTCTGCAACCAAATCACGTGGAAAATGATACCTGACACTGATGTGTTTGTTTCTTCCATGTAAGATTGGATTTTTTGAAAGCTTGATAGCAGAGCTATTATCATAAAACAGTGTTGTCTCCTCCCTTTGATCAACGCCGATATCAATTAGAACATTCCTCAACCACACTGCTTGGCATGCTCCATACGCTGCAGCTACATGCTCAACTTCGGTAGTTTATAGAGTGACAATTGGCTGTTTCTTCGAAGCCCAAAAAATCACACCACCTCCAAGCATGAACGTATAACCAGTTGTACTCTTCCTATCATCCTCATCTCCTGCGTAATCACTATCAACATATCCCATCAAGCCTTCATTTCTACCTCTTCTGTATTGAATCCCAAAGTCACTTGTTTCCTTAGCATACCTTAGGATACGTTTAGCAGCTGCCATGTTGACTGGTTCTCCTGGACTCTCCATAAACCGACTTACCACGTTTACCGAGTATATTAGATCTTGTCTGGTTGTTGTCAAGTATCTTAAGCTCCCAACCAGCTGCTTGAAGGATGTAGGATCCACGCTAGTCCCATTACCTTCCTGGCTGGAACCATGGGATTCCTAACTGAATTATAGTCCTCCATGCCGTATTTCTTCAAAGTATCCTCTACATACTTTCTTTAACATATGAAGTTCCCCTTATCATTCTGAGTTACTTCTACTCCCAAAAAATACTTCATCTTTCCAAGATTTGTCATGGCAAATTCTTTCTCCATCGAATGTCTGAAGTCCTCAAGCATTGTTGTGGAATTGCTTGTGTAGATGAGATCGTCTACATACAGACTCACTATTAAGACTCCCTCCTTCTCAGCTTTGATAAAAAGTGTATGTTCACAATAACACTTCTTGAATCCTTCTCTTGCAAATTAGCTCTCTATTCGACTATACCATGCCCTTGGCGCCTGTCTAAGTCCATAGAGAGCCTTCTTTAATTTGTAGAATTTCTCACTCTCACCAGCTGCCTCAAAGCCCTTTAGTTGCTCCACAAACACATCCTCACTTAACTCACCTTGCAAGAAGACGCTCTTGACATCAAGTTGGAGAACCACCCAACCTTCTTGTGCAGCCAGACCGAGAATGAGTCTGATGGTGTCCCACCTAGCAACAGGTGCAAAGACCTCATAGAAATCGACTCCATAGGTTTGGTGAAATCCCTTTGCCACTAGCCTTGCTTTGAACTTGTGTACTTCCCCTTTCTCATTGAGTTTTGTCTTGAAAACCCACTTGACTCCAATGACTTTAACACCAGCTGGTACATCTACTAACTCCCAGGTATTATTATCATTGATCGATTGAATCTCAGCTTCCATAGCCTTCCTCCACTTCTCGTACTTTGCGGCTTCTTCAAATGTTTCTGGATCTTCAACAGCCACAACCAGAGCCATAATCTCGTCTTAGTCTTTCTCTATTATTATGTTGAGCCCTTCACACACATAGTCCTTCATCCATGACGGTTTCTGTACATTTCTTCCTATTCTACTTGCACTTCCACTCGCACCAGACTGCTCTTCTGTGTTTTCAACTCCTTTTTCATCATTTGTTACTTCCTCTTCTCCTTCTTCTTCATTGACGTTGGTATCTTGCGAGACTGGTATTCCTCCAGCCTCTCTTTCATGCTCTGTATTTTCCGTATCTTCCAACATGATTGTGCCTTCAAGTTTCTCTTCACAATCCCAACTTCTTGCTTCATCAAACTTCACATCTTTGCTTATTATGATCCGCTTGTGTACATGGTCAAAAAGTTTGTACGCTTTAGATTCCCTTCTTACTCCAAACATAACGCAATGAATGCTCTTCTCATCCAGCTTTGTTCTTCTCATATACGGTATAAGTGCATAAGTTACATCCAAATACCCTCAAGTGTTCTACCACCGGTTTATGTTTGCCTCATCTTTGAGAGGGTGTGATATCACCTAATATCAAGGTATGACTGCGGCTGAGGATGTGTACTGCATATCGAGTCGCCTCTGGCCAGAATCTCAATGGAACCTTCATACCAAACATCATACATCTCACCATTTTCATGATGCTTCGGTTTTTCCTCTCTGCAACTCCATTCTATTGTGGTGTATAGGCTGATGTGAGTTGACATTTGATGCCATTCTCAGTGCAGAATTCCTGAAAGCCCTTTGAATTGTATTCCCCTCCCCGGTATGTTCTTAAACACATCAGGTTCTCTCCAACTTCCTTTTCTGCTGCGATTTTGAATTCTTTGAAGACTTTGATGGCTTCTGATTTCTTTGCTAAGAAGTAAGTCCAGCACTTTCTACTGAAATCATCAATAAAATTAATGATATATCTCTTACCACTCTCAGACACAGGAGAGATAGGACCGCATATGTCACTATGGACCAATTCCAACACCTTGCTTGATCTCCAAGTACACTGCTTCAGTATGTTGGCTCTAATTTGCTTCCCCTTCATGCAAATTTCACATACGTCTCATGTTGCTGTAATCTTTGGCAAGCCAGTAACCATCTCTTTGTCTCCAAGAGTCACCATACTGCTAAGGCTCAAATGCCCAAATCTCTTATGCCATATTTCTTCATTGGTTTCATTACTGATTTGATTTGCCTCCAAGTTGTCTCTTGGTCCTCTGATAATGGCTGGGATTACAAACATCCTGTTGAGAGACATCTTTAATTGCATGATCACACGTTTCTGCTGCTTGTGCCAAATTTTGCACTCATCATCTTCTATCATAATTTTTAGACCCTTCTGTTGCAAATGCCCAACACTTAATAAGTTGTTTCGCAGGCCTGACACAAAGTAAATATATGATATTATTTGTGTAATTCCGTTTATCGCCATCCTCAAGTTTCCCTTTACTTCAACTTGCATTCTTCTGTTATCTCCTAACTTCACTTGCTGGCGAAAACTTCCGTCGAATTCAGCAAACCACGACCTTGTCCCACACATATGGTTACTGCAGCCTGAGTCCAAGTACCATATGTGTTCTGTCTCTTCAGCTATATGTGCCATCAGCAGCACATCTTCCTCTAACTCAGCGTAATTGGCTCCTCTCTCCCAGCTTGGACATTCACTCTTGAAGTGGCCTAGCTTATGACACTTGAAACATTCTACATTGCTTAGGTTAAAACTTGCGTTTCCGCGTCCACTTCTACCTCCTTTGTATCCTCCTCTTCCCCGGTTTTGATAGAATCCTCCTCTGCCTTGAAACTGCCCACTACGATCTCTCTCACCCTCCATTTCCAACGCATGTTCTTCGCCTTCATGCTTACTGAGATTCTGTTCATGAACGAGCAAGGAGCTTTGTAACTCATCCACCGTAAGATCCTTAATATCTTTTGATTCTTCTATGGCACATACTACATACGTAAACTTCTACGTAGTATTTTCTCTACTACTTTATCATCCGACATATCTTCTCCCAGATTTCTCATGTCGTTAGCCACAACCATAACTCTTCCAAAGTACTCTGTGATTGTATCACCTTCCCTCATCTCAAGTATCTCGAAACTTCTTCTTAGCCTCTGCAACTGAGCATTCTGGACACGTTTGTTTCCTTTATACTTTGCCTTCACGTACTCCCAAATATCTTTCGCACTCTCCTTCTTGGCAATAGTCTTCAAGATGGTTTAGTCAATGGAAGCAAAGAGGTAATTTTTTACTTTCATATCCTTCAGCTTCTACTCCGCGAGTTCAGTCCTCTGCTGCCCCGTCAGTATCACGTTCCTCTCCGGAGTTGTTACTCATGTTTCAACGAGATCCCACTACTCCTTGCATCTCAACAAATTCTCCATGAGCATAGCCCACTGCTCATAGTCCCCATCAAACTTCGGTATGCTCAATGACGATTCCTTTCCACTCATTGTGTTTTTTTTTAAACTCTCGCTGAGCTTGTAATAGATTAGTATACAAGCTCTGATACCACTTGTAAGAAACAGAGAACAAGACCAAGAATAGAATATTGGAACTGTTTTCTCTTGTTAAATAGCAAGAACCAGATAACAACCATAATTGAAATAGACTCAACAGATAAAATAGTTTCCTATAATCTAGGAACTCTTATTGACTCAAGAAACTCATAAAATAAAAACTTGAAAGTCTCCTAGAAACCAGGACAAAGCTGGAGACTCGTTATTCTTCAGACTCTTGGTTAACTCAACTTTTTTCCTAAAAACTCTCAACTAAACTTTAGCTTATTCGTGCAATCAACTAACTGTCTTCATATCTCTCTCAAAACTAAACCATATATTATCTTTATTGGTGTTTAGAAATGTTCCAAGCCCTCCACTGGACGGTAATGTCCTTGTCCAGCCACCGAAAACTCAAGTTTTCATAAATTTCCGCGGGGATCAGCTGCGCAAGAATTTCATTGGCTATCTTGTGGATGCACTGCAGAGAAGTAAGGTCAACGTCTTCGCAGACAATTATTTACATATAGGTGATGACCTCAACGAACTTTTCAAGAAGATCGAGGATTCTGGGATTGCAGTAGTTGTGTTTTCGAGCAGGTACTGTGAATCAAAATGGTGCTTGGAAGAGCTTGTGAAGATTCAAGAACTTGTGAGCCAAGACAAGCTCAAGGTGTGTGATCGATATATATATATTATTTTGTTACTGAAGTAGAATAAGTTAAGAGAGACCAATGTTACTTTCATTTAAGACCAGTATACATATACTTTTGAGTTTGGACATGTCACATGTATGTAATGACTAACTTTTTGAGTATACATTTCCTTTACCACAAGGTGATTCCCGTCTTCTACAAGGTGACTACAACCAATGTGAAAAGACTTAAGGGAGATTTTGGTGACAATTTCAGAGATAGAGAGTGGGAGTTTGAGTCTGATGAACCTAAGTTAAAGCGATGGAAAGATGCAATAAAGTATGTCTCCCATAAGTTCGCCCTGACTTTCGATGACAATAGGTACTAATTGTCTCAACCCTAATCTACTCTTTAGGTCACCAAATTCTATTAGTTTTATTTATGTTTTATTGAGAACTTTGAAGCCTAAGAAATCTCTGTTACTATATGTTTTATATGTAACGTATGCATGCATACACGCTCATGTGTAGTCTTACTCATCTCGGCTTTTTTCTTAACAAGTTCAGCAACGCATTAGAGATTGATTTCGTTGGAAATATCGTCGAGGAGGTCTTGAAAATGCTACAGATCATTTCCACGATGGGAAGCATCCAAATCCAATCCTCTCGTTAATCTGAAGAGACGTCTCGGCTAGATTCTCTCTATCTCAAGAAGAATGAAGCACACGAGGGCTCAGCACTCCTTATCTTCTCAATCTTTTTTATGTTCTTGTTATCTCAACTATCCAAATTTGTGGTTTACTATTTTGCTTATGTAAGCTTTGTTTAATTATGCAAACTACATACTGTATCTCTGTCATCATTCGACCATCAGAAAACAGTTATCTTCTTCTTATCATATCTATCTCTCATCATCATTCACCACCATCAACGAATTTAGGACCTCGAAGGTTTCTTTCGACTCAGATCACCTTTCTGACCTTGACTCTCTGATCGCCTCTGGTTCTCGGCGAACCTCTGGACAGAGCTCCTCCTAGAGTTTTGATGGCTGGAAGCAAAAGAAAAATATTAATCACCTTTTGATGAAAAAATAATAGAATTATGAAATAATTATATGGGGTTTCCAACTTTTGTGAATCAATTTATCTAAACTCTTAAGAAATGTCGCATGCAATATGGATACGTTTTAAGTTAACTCAAGAATGTAGTAGAAGCATCGTTTAGCAAATAAAGTTATTGGCAAAAGACCACATTAATTTAGTTGTTATGCACTGAGTGTTTTATACGATGGTTGTTTCTATTATGAAAAAAAATGACCAAAACCATTAAACAATTGATTTTAGTTAGACCAATATCAAAAGATTATGTTCATGATGACAATTTAAGATCGTTTTATTAAATATATGTCATGAAATTAAATTGTTACATCATCAAAAATAATGGATTAAAGCCTATCAATTAAGAAGAGGTTTAGCGATAATTTTACCTAAATGGCTAGAGACCCTAAGAAATAGGTTCAAGAAGACAACTAAGTCAAACTGAATCTGCCCAACACACTGTTCGACTTCGGTCTGTTCTCAGTTTCTATGGTGATTAAACTGTGCTACATGTAAGGATTAAAAGATAAGTATTTGCTTTTAATGATTTATGTCTATAGTTTTGAGATACAAGTGGATTAGTACATGATGCTAATTTAAACAAAACTAAACAAAATTAATGGCAAATCACCTTTTGAGTGTGAAATAGGACCGATTCTAGGAGAATGAATGAAATATTGTATTCTCCAAGTTCACTGATGATTAACCATGAATGTTCATAGCTAAAATAAACACAACATAGAACCTAATTATGTGAGAGAAATGAGATAGTTATTGTCTAGGTTTAAATAAAATTATGGGTGGTTTAAGACATCATGTTCACTACCTCGCCGAGTAAATCTGAAAGCTATTAACAATGAGTGGTTCAAAGCTGAAAATTTGCTATCAACTCCTCATGCAGTAGATTTTTCTCTTGTACTCTCAAAAGTCTTTTAGTTAAGTCTTGTCAAGTCTTGTTTAGGGAATCAAGTCTATAAAGTCGGTCAAGTCGTCTAGTGTCATTTCTATTTATGTGGGGGACGTTGAAACTATTTTTTTGAACATTATGAATATATCCATATGTCAAAATGAAGTTTTCTATGAATAAGAAATGTAGGTCTAATATGTGTTGTTTGAGAAACTTTGACAAAGTAACAAATACACATATTTGAACTTGAATTTGGGTTTGAATTTGTTAGTTGGATAGATATCCATAACTAAACTCTTATAAACTAAATATATGTTGATTTCTTATATTGATATGATATAAAAAAAAATTATTATTTAGTTTGAATTGGTTGAAACTAAATAAAAATTTACTTACTTTTATTTGTTCGCTCAGCTACTCTTGCCAGTCAATAGATTTCGACAAAGTTCCATCGAGAACCCATGATAATTTTATCCTCCAATGATTTTATCAGTCACATACTTATTAGTTGAAGTAAAAGAGAGTTTCACATACCAATGTTGGTGTCCACCAACCATCTTCGAACCCACTGTTTAGGGTCCTCCATCGTCGGTTCGTATCCCGACTTTAGTATGCCCTTAGGAACATCAGTTTCAGGGTCGCAAATAAAGTATCTTTAGGGTTTTCTTCGCCCCTTTAACATCTCTATCGTTCTTATCGTTGTAGTTTTCATTTATTGTCTAGCCGTCAAATTTACCTCATGTTGTAATTGTTTAAATCCGTTCGCTACTTAGTTTAATATAAGTGTTTCGTGATAAAAAAAACTAATTTTTATTGTGTTTATCTTGTTCTTACATAAAACAATGTTAACTACAACTAACTTAACCAATAAAAATCATATGGCATAATACAAACAGTTATTAACACCAAATAATAATAATTTTTTATATAAAAACTTAAAATATTATTTCTTTTGAAACAAAACAAAAAATCTAAAACATGATTTTAAAGTGAAGCGAAGAGAATAATATTTTGGTGTATTAAGTAATAACACTATTATGATACAAAGATGAATGTATTATAACTGAAGTGTATGGTTGATTATAATTTTTTTTTCATTTTCTTTGTTTCAAATTTATACCTTTAACTTCTCAACATTCTTATAATAAAATCTGCAAATTTAAATAATTCTCGTATAGTTTTGATTTTTTTCATTATTTTCTTTTATTTACTAATTTAAATTATAGGTGATGTAGATAAATTATCTACACAATTACTCGAAATTTACAGAACTTTTGAGAAAGGACTAGCTATTTCTATCCAATATCCACAATTATTTTTGAATTTTATCGTATAAGTACAAAACTTATAAAGTTCAATTTGATGTTTATGTGTTGTAATTCTTCACTAGATTTTGACTCGCGCTTTAAAAGCGTGTAATATGTTACGTTGTAAAAATCTAATAAAATACATCAAATATATTGAACAAAAGAAACACATCAAATACATTTTTATGGATGTTAAAATAAGTAAACCTACTCCATTTGAACACATCTTATTTATGAGCCACATCATTTAAAACTAAAACCCGTTTAAACCAGTTTAATTTTAGAATCTAATAAGATTTTTCCATCTAGATATGAGAATCAGTTAATATCTGTTATTTTGTTATTTTTTTGTATAATTACTTATACTAAGTTGTAATTATAAATTCATTTTTATATTAAGTTATTTACCTATATTTATTAATTGATATAATAATTTAATTATGTTAATACATTTTTTTATATATGATAACAGTTTGAAATTAGTTATGTAAATCCTAGTAATGTTAAAAATATGTTAGTGATAGTAACTACAAACTATAAATTTCTAAATAATTAAATAATTTCGAAATTATTAGTAGAATACAATTATAAATTTATCTTAATATATAAAAAAATATTAACTTTATTTTAAGAGCAATATTTATATTTTAATAGTAGAATACAATTATAAACATATCAAAAAATATAAAATTTACAATCTAATAGATTTATAGGTGTTTATAAATATACAACTGAACCTATGTGAATCTTTATAATTTATGTTTTATGAACTAAAAATATATAATACTTCAAAGAGATCGTAATGTCAATTTTAGTGTTTTTTCAAAAGTTCAAACATAGTAAATTGTTTATGTATTGAGTTTTTATTTAATTTATACCTGGCTAAACTTTTCCTAATTACTTAATTACTAAAATACATTTAAATAAATGGATAATAATCATCTAAAAGAAAACATGTTTTCTCACATGTTGACAAAAATCAGTATTAGTATATGAAAAATATATTGTGTATAATAATTAGTATGAAAAAAACGAATAGTATATTGTAGAATGTAATGCATCAAAACCAGCATCACTGACTATAATATGATGTTCTTAAATCATCCCATAAATGTGACATGCAGAGGCGGCCTTGACGCAAAGCGGAAGAAGCACGTGCTTGTGGCCTTATTTGAAATAAGGATTTAACCAGCCACAAAATTTTTGTAAAATGTTTTTAGTCTAATGACTTAAAAGCTAGATATGTTTGAGCATATTATGGATTCGAAGCTATCTCTCTGCCTTATAATTTTTTCAGCCATTTTTTTTGTGTTTGACTTGTAGCCTTAAATAAACAAGGGCCGACTCTGGTGACATGTATGGCGTAAATGTATAGGAAAATTAATTTGGAAAATACAATATTATGAGAATAAAATAAGAATATATATTAATTATGTTAAAAATAATTAATGTTGTTAGTCATAAATATAAAAGTGGCATGGTTGTGTAATTTTCTCCAAAAACAAAAGGGAATCCTCATAAACTACTAATAATCTCTGCAAGAGCATTTCTGCGAAATGTGAAACCTCTTAGAATCTCTAATAATGAGTTTCCTTTGACAAACTCAGCATATTCTCAGATTCTTCCTTAAGATTATTAGATCCATTCGCGCTATGTTGATTAATCATTTCCTCTTTCACATCATCAACATCATGCAACACAAACTTTGTTCATCATCTTTTTTCAAATCTCTTTAAGCTACTTTTGTATCCTCCGATGCAGGATGAGACAAATCTCAACAACAAACATATGAATCTTATTACCATGCTCGAGCTACACCATGAAGCTTTTACAAGACCTTTTTGTTTCCTCAGAATTTTTATTCTTGAAGCATTATGTTGTTTCTTTATTCTTGAAGCATTATGTTGTTTCTACCATCACTGGGCTCTAACTCAAAAAATCTCGTTGCAAATTCTTTACCGAGTTTAGAATCTCTTTAAATCACCCTAAACACCAGAACTCGGTTCCATTGGCATCTCTTTGATCAATTCATAAGCATCCTGAAGAAACCCGAATCGACCCATGAGATCAACCATATAAGCGTAGTGATCTAACCTCGACTCAAGCCTGTATCTTTTACAAGACCCGAGTGACTACAAGCACTCAACAAGTGATTGAAGGTTACATGGTCAGGACTAATACCATAACCATTAGCTCAAAATGCTTGATAGCGTCTCTTCCATAACCATAGGCAGCAAACATAAAACATTCATCAGATTCAAAGACCCTTCTTCACTCAGATCTAAGCAATCTGACCACAATCAGCGACGATCACCTTCTCGATCGCCTTCACCACGTCCATACCTTCAACGATCTTCCCAAACACAACGTGCTTCCCGTCGGAGCAGTGCAGATGAAGAACTGAGATCTGTTGGTGTTGGGACCAGAGTTTGCCATGGAGATAATCCCAGCCCCGGTGTGCTTCTTCACGAAGTTCTCGTCCTTGAACTTATCGTCGTAGATCGATTCCCCACCGGTTCCGTTCCCGGCGGTGAAATTGCCTCCCTGTGATACAAAGAAAAGGAATAGGAGTGACGTGGAATGGAAGTTGGAAGTGCGGGAAGTCGTTGAAGAAGTAGGATGAATAAAACTTGACACGTGTATGGGTTGTTGAGTCGTTGTAACAGAAACAGAGTATATAACTTTGTTTCTTCATCATTTTGAGGGTATTCAAAATGTGTGAGAATTCTTCTTGAGTCTTGTAGCAATTCTGAGTGATTCTTGTTCATTGAGTTTTAGATTCTTTTTTTATTCCAGAATCTATACCTTTGGACTACAAGCCATTATTTTACGAACGGTAGTTTGATTTCATAGAGAGAACTTAGTTATTTCTATCAGTGGTATCAGAGCTAAGCGACCTCAGAATCAATGGCGGAAACACGATCGCAAATGTTGCATAAAGGAGTGGCGGCGGCACGCGAATCAGACAGTGCTATGGTGAGTCGATTCGAATTGATCTAGAAAGCATTAGCTTTGCAGAACGAAAAAACATCGAATTTGGATGAGAGTATCAAGGCGGTGCTCGAAGCAGTTAACCTGATGACAACGCAGTTAACCTGATGACAACGCAGATGAAGCGGAACGCGTCGACAAGTGGAGAGGTTAATGAGAGAAATGGCGGCGAAGAATTTGTTCAAGATCGGAACGATGCAAACCATCATCATCACCAAGGTTATCAGCATAATAACTCAGGTATCACTCGCATGGCTAAGATCGATTTTCCACGCTTTGACGGTACAAAGCTGAAGGAATGGTTGAGCAAAGCGGAGGAAATTTTTGCAATCGATAATACTCCTGAAGAATTAAAACTTAGTATTGCTTCTATTCATTTTGACGATGAAGCATCAACTTGGCATTTGGCTCTCAAACAAGAAGATGAAAATATTGTAGCATTGAGAAAATGGAGAGCATATCGAAACATGCTCAAAGAACGTTTTGAGGAAATTTTGGATGATCCTATGGCAGAGTTAAAATAGTTGAAGGAGACAGAAGGCATTGCCGCTTATCATGCAAAGTTTGAGCTAATCAGAGCTCGTCTGCGTATATCTGAAGAATACTTAATGAGTGCTTATTTGGCTGGACTTCGTCTCGATACGCAAATGCATATCTGAATGTTTCAACCACAAACAACTCGTCAATGTTTAGTGCTTGGTCGACTTTATGAGATGCCACATCCGAGCAAATCGACAAAAAATAGTTGGTTTAATCCGAGATCTAAGCTAGCTAACAACCAATAGAAGGGTTTGTTACCAGCTAAGAAAGAGGAGGGGATTATACCAAAAGAGACAGTAGGAAAAGTAAGGCTTTTTTGTCGCAAGCCGAGATGAGCGAGAGAAGAGCAAAAGAACTTTGTTACTATTGCGACGAAAGTTTTCTCCAGAACATCAACTCAATATAGAAATACACAGTTATATGCCATGGATGTTGAGGAGGTACATGAGGAAGAAGAGTGGGAAGAAGGAGGTAGTGAGGAGAAAGAAATAGTTCAGATATCGCTCAATGCAATTGTGGGCAGTACTGGATTGCGAGGAACACAAGGGAAGAAAACGTTATACATTCTCCTGGATTCAGGGTCTACTCACAACTTCATAAATACTAAGATTGCAGAGATATTAGGTTGTAAAGTAGAACATGCAGGATGAAAGCAAGTGATTGTAGTTGATGGTAGTAAAATTAGAGTTTGTGGGAAAGTGAGTAACTTACGGTGGAACTTTTTTGCATATGAGTTTAGAGCAGATTTCATGGTCATTCCATTGGGGTGTCATGATATTTTTTTGAGAGTTCAGTGGTTATCTCTCTTGGACCAATCACATGGGAATTTAAGGAGCTAAAAATGTCACTCAGGTGGCATAATAAGAGAGTAATGTTGCATGGTATTAAAGCAGGATCGGTGAGAGAAGTCAAAGCGAAGAGGTTGCAGAATAGTAAGGAAGAAGATATGCAGCTTCACATGATCTATGCGTGTGAAGAAACAGAAGGGGAATTGTGGAACTTGAGAACAGAATTGAATGAGAAGGAGGAACCAGAGTTTCAAAAGATAACAGAAAATTTTGGTGTGATATTTGAAGAACCAACTCAGTTACCTCCATTTCGAGAACACCATAATCACAGGATCACAGTGATGGAAGGGTCTAATCCAGTGAATCACAGTCCATATAGGTACGCGGTTTATCAAAAAAATGAGATCGATATAATGGTTCAAGAACTAATAAAGGCAGGGACAATGCAGCCTAGTTCTAGTCCCTACGCTTCACCAGTAGTATTGGTCAAGAAAAAAGACAATACATGGAGGCTATGTGTTGATTACAGAAAGCTTAATGGTATGACTATCAAGGATCATTTTCCCATTCCGTTGATAGAAGATCTTATGGATGAGTTGGGAGGGTCATGAGTATATTCGAAGATAGACTTGCGAGTTGGGTACCATCAAGTGCATATCGATCCTCAAGACATACACAAAACAGCTTTTAGAAAACATAGTGGTCACTATGAGTACTTGGTTATGCCATTTGGACTTACCAATGCTCCTGCAACTTTTCAAGGATTGATGAACCATGTGTTCAAAGATTATCTACGAAAGTTCTTGTTAATTTTTTTTGATGATATCTTCATCTATAGTGCCACCGTGGAGGAGCATCTGATACACTTACACATGGTCTTTGAAGTGATGATCAAGAATAAACTATTTCCAAGAGAAGCAAGTGCACGTTTATCACAAGAAGGCTGGAGTATCTTGGTCATTTCATTGAAGCTCAAGGGATATCTACGGATCCACATAAAGTAAAAGCAGTAGAGGAGTGGCTTGTTCCAAAAAATCTCAAGGCTTTAAGTGGATTCTTAGGTCTCGCAGGTTACTACCGAAGGTTTGTGAATAACTTTGGTACAATAGCTCGACCATTAACAGCGTGACAAAGAAAGGTGCATTCAGTTGGAACGATGAAGCGCAAGAAGCTTTCTTACAGCTAAAGAAATCTTTATGTACTTCACATGTACTTGCCTTACCAAGGCTTGATTTGCCTTTTGTAGTGGAGACTGATGCGTGCAGACAGGGAATCGATGCAGTGCTTATGCAAGAAGGACAACCATTAGCTTACATAAGTAGACATTTGAAGGGAAAGGAACTTAATCTTTCCATCTATGAGAAGAAGTTGTTAGCAATTGTCTTCACTGTGCAAAAGTGGAGGCATTACTTTCTTAGTAATCACTTTGTGATTAAAGCAAATCAGAGATGTTTGAAATACTTGTTGGAGCAAAGATTGAACACACCTATACAGCAATAATGGTTGTCAAAACTACTTGAATTTGATTACAAGATTCAGTATAAACATGGGAAGGATAATATCGCGGCTGATGCATTATCAAGAGTGGAAGGTGCAGAAATATTACATATGGCAATGTTTGTGCTTGATTGTGATCTATTAAAGAAGATTCATGAAGATTATGAGATTGATACTCAAACAAAAGAACTGATTGAGAAGCTGAAGAAGGATCCAACTGCAATGAAGAAGTACTCTTGGATACAAAATGTTTTAAGACGAGGAAGAAAGATCATGGTTCCTAATGTTGTGGAGATTAAGGATATGATATTGGAGTGGTTACACTGTTCGAGTCAAGAGGGGCATTCCGGAAGGGAAGTAACAAGGCAGAGAGTGAAAGGATTGTTCTATTGGAAGGACTTATCAAGGATATACAATCTTACCTTCGAAATTGCAAGGTCTGTCAACAATGCAAGTATGATGGAGCTGCATCACCAGGCTTGTTACAACCGTTGCCCATTTCGGAGTATGTCTGGATAGATTTATCAATGGATTTTATCGATGGTCTTCCACACTTTTTTGGGAAAACAATCATTTACGTGGTGGTGGATAGGTTGAGAAAAGAAGCTCACTTCATTTCTTTAGCTCATCCCTACACTGCAACATCTGCAGCTCAGGCGTTTTTGGATAATGTGTACGAACTTCATGGCTTTCCGAGATCAATAGTCTGTGACAGAGATGCAGTATTTCTCAGTGACTTTTGGCAGGATGTTTTCAAGTTACAAGGTTGTTCTCTCAATATTTCAACTGCATATCATCCCTAGAGTGAGGGTCAGACAGAAGTGGTGAATCCTGTGTTGAAACTTATCTCAGATGCATGAAAAATGATAGACCAGCTATGTGGAGCAAATGGTTGCCTCTTGCAGAATTTTGGTACAATACTAATTTTGACACGAAAACGCAGGTGACTCCTTACGAGGTGGTGTATGGTCAAACTCCTGCGGTTCATTTACCTTACTTGCTAGGCGAAACTAAAGTTCAGGTGGTAGCAAAGTGTTTGGAAGATCGTGAGAAGATGTTGTTGTTATTGAAGTTTCATTTGTTGTGGGCGCAACATAGGATGAAACAACAAGCAGACTTACATAGATCATAGAGAAGTTTTGAGATAGGAGAGTGGATCTATGTCAAGCTTCAACCTTACAGGCAGCAGACAGTGGTGCGGAGGGTGAATGAAAAGATTACTCTGAACTACTTTGGTCCTTATTGTATCACGGATAAAATCGGAGAAGTGGCTTATAAATTGCAGTTGCCAGAAGGGACACGAGTTCATTCTGTCTTCCATGTCTCACAGTTGAAAAAAGCAGTGGGAGATGTCTCAACTTCGTCTCCACTACCGTCTATAGTGAGTGATGATCATATTCGAGAACCGAAGTTTATTTTGGAGCGTAAGATGGAGAAGAGACAGGGGCGAGCAGCCACATTGGTTCTTGTTCAATGGTTGGGTCAAAATGCAGAGGAATCAACGTGAAAATATCTTTTTAATTTGCAGAAGTACACATACATGGATCTCTGAATCTTGTGGGCAAGTTTCTTTGGAGGGGAGAGATTTGATACAGAGAAAAAGAATGGGAGTGACGTGGCAAGGAAGTTGGAAGCGCGGGAAGTCATTGAAGAAGTAGGACGAATAAAACGTTGACACGTGTACGGGTTGTTGAGTCGTTGTAACAAAAACAAAGTATATAACTTTGTTTCTTCATCATTTTGAGGGTATTCGAAATGTGTGAGAATTCTTCTTGAGTCTTGTAGCAATTCTGAGTGATTCTTGTTCATCGAGTTTTAGATTCTTTCTTCATTCCAGAATCTATACCTTTGGAATTGTTTTACGAACGGTAGTTTGATTTCATAGAAAGAACTTAGTTATCTCTATCCCCCTGACACATGAACCCATGGTGGAATCCCGATCCCTTGTAGTGAAGTGGCTTACCCTTCTTTCCGACTCCTTTCTCGCCGGTGCAGAGTGCTCGGAAATTCTAGGCGGTGGCCGGTGTCGTATTGGCGAAAAGCTCCATCACGATGCGACCTGCGGGTGCACCGCCGATGGTCATGTAGAAGAAAACTCTAGGGTTAACCACTTTTTCTTTTTTGGGAGATTGAAATCGAGGAGGAAGTAATCTCCAGAAACAACCGGAGGTACGAACGTGACGAATCCTCCAACCTCCCGAGCTTTGCCTACAAGTTTAATAAAGCTGTCCTTATACAATAATTTGCACTCAACCCACAAACATAATTATCCCGTGAATCCCTTGCGCTAGTTTTACAGCCAGAAAAGCAGCTTCATCAGGCTTATTCCCTACCCTTCTGCTCATGTTGAAGTAAGCCAGACCTTCTTCACCTAAACCGTTTTGCAGTTGAATCACAATCATCGTATTTACACTCAATCATCCCAAACATTTATTTTAATGCAAAAGGCATTCAAACTCATTCTTATAATTAGATACCAGTATTACAAAATTACCAGTTTAAATTTCTTACGTCAAACCTTGGATCATGTACTTACAACTCAAAGTGTTTGGAACAAACCCAACTCTCTGCATTCTTTCCTGAAGCTCTAACACCTGCTTATATCCACTTCCCCTTTCACAAATCGCTTTAACAAGCAAATTGTAACTCTCTGTGTCAAAGATTCTAAACTCCATAGCAAAGAAACCCAATAAACTCTCGGCTTTAATGAAATCAAACTCCTTGCAGTACCCATTAACCAAAGCCCAGCATATAAAAGAATCCGGTTTCACTTCAGAATCAACCATTTCAATCATCAAAGACTCGGCTTCACGGTTCCTACCAATCCTACACAAGCAGATGATAAGAGCTCGGTACGACTCAACGTCTAGCACTTGGTTCTGACTTGTGAGTTTATCTTTTAGAAGCAAAGCCTCTTCGATAGCATCACAACGAGACAAAGATTCGATTAAGTTATTGTAAGTCTCTGGTGTCGCCTTGTGACCTTCCTCTTCGGTGATTCTTTCTAACAGATGCTTTGCTGCAAACGGTTTACCTTCCCGGCATAAACTTTCTATCAGAAAGCTGCAAACTTCAAATGGGATTCTAACCCTTAACCGTGTAAGCTCGACAGTGAAGTTCACAGCAGCAAGTAACCTTCCTTTTCTCACAAACCCTTCAACTATAATCTTACAAGTGAACCTATCGGGAACAACGTTATTCCCAAGCATTTCGTGTAACAGCCTCTTAGACTGTTCCATCATCCCTTCTTTGCAATAAGCATAGATAAGAGTGTTGTAGGAGATACAATCAGGCTTAATTCCTCTGTCTACCATCCTGTGGAAAGTCTGATGAGCTTCTCTGACTCTCCCTTCTTTACAAAGACCTTTGATAAGCGATGTGTAGGTAACTAAATCCGGCACAACACGACGCCGATACATGATCTTGTACAGATAAAACGCTTCTTTCAACCTTCCTCTCCTACAATAACTACTCACTAGCGTGTTATAAGTAACCAAATCAGGCTCAAACCCTTCTTCTTCCATCTTCTCCAGGAAGTCATTAACCTGATGGAAACTCGAATCGTTGCAGAACACATTGGTGAGAATGTTGAACGTATGAGTGTTGGGATGGATTCCTGCTCTACACATCACGTGATACACTTGCCAACAATCATCCATCAGATCCAACTTCAGCAAACCGTTCAAGAGATGGTTACAAGTCACAACACTAACACGAAAACCGAAAGCAATCACCTTTCGAAAAGCCGAGAAGGCTTCTTCTACCAAACCTAACTTCAGGTAAGCCTTGACGAGCATATCGAAAACAACAGGATCCCAATTACATTCCTCAGTAGCAGAAACCAAAACAGTAAACACATCTTCTTCTTCTTCCTTAGCTACTAACTCAATCAATTCACAGAGAAATTGCATAGCAAGTGGAAACTTCTTTGACCAAGCGAGAACGTGAAGCAACAAGCAGTAGTTACCAACATTTGGGATCTTACCCAAATCGGATTTAACCCAATTAAAGAACGAGAGAGCTCGAGAAGCATCTGACTGGAACCTAAGCAAAACCCTAGAGATTTCACGGTGGCCCAGATGAGGAATCAGCGATTTGACCTCGTTGTGAAGATTGGATAGGATAAAATCACGTTGATTGAGAGAGGAGCAGATGACGTCGACGATTCGATTAGGGTTTTGAGTCTGCGGAAGTAGATTGTAAAGCGGGTTGAGGATGAATGGTTTAGGTGGATCATCACATCGCGGGATTAGCTGCAACGAAGAAGAAGAGGAGGAGGATAAGAAGCGGTGATTAGAGAAATCTCGTTTGAGAAAAGAAGGAGCATTAATGGCTGATACTCGCTTCATAAACGAACGAGATAGAGACAGCTTTCAGCAGAAATGAAAGATGCTATGTGAGGAAGAAGAATAAAGGAGATCGCATACGGAGGGAAAACAGAGCAAATGGAGCTGGTCAAAGGTTCAGTTGACTCATAAAGGAGGAGCAAAGTAGCTGGGTGAGTAACAGGCTTTGAGACAGATATTTCCAAATAATATTTGTATTTGTATTTCACTGTTCATGTTTCAATGCTTAATATAGACGTGCGTAGAGTCGCCATGAGATCATAGTTTCTTTTCAGATTTGCTTCCTTGTAATCGGTATCAAAATTGGGTTTCCTTTTCATAAACGACTATAAAGTATTTTCAGTATTTCATATTTTGTTCTCTTCGTGAGTGTGTAAGAGAGATGAAAATCATAACAAATTTAACAAATTCGTGTTTTTGTAACCGATCGACACTCAATCATAGCATATGTTTCCGCCTTTAGGTGGAGAGATTGTGCAAAGTTTAAGGCGGAGTTTGGGCGCGAGTTGATATTTCTCCAAGTGGAAACGGTTGAATCACTGGTTCGATGATACATCTTCTCATCTAGATTCGGTGTAGAAGTGTTTGGATGTTTACGATAAGAGGTTTGACTAGGTTGATCACCATTTTAACCAGATCAAAAACATTTTAATATGGATGGAGGACACTGCGATCTGAGAAACCTCATGGGAAGGTGTCGACCTTTGAAGGTGAATCACCGAAGATTGCTAGATATTCGTCATCACGATCGGTGCAGGCTTTTCAGCAAGATGGGTTTGGCCTTCCTCTTTCGGTGTTTGAAAACTATGACATTCTATTGAAGAAGATCAACATGCCGGTGTTCTACGGCTCAAACCCATTTAGGTGGATTGCTCAGGTCAAGAGGTATTTCTATTTGGTAACTTCCATGGTATGGAACATTTGCTAGTTTGTTTCCATGGGTTTGGAAGGGCCTGTGTTGAATTAGTTTAATGCAGAGATGGAGAATGATCCTTTATGGGACTGTTTACAGTTTAAGCATGACTAATTTTTTGTCTTCGTCAGCAAAACGAGGATGGACTGGAAAATAGATTGTTTTCCTTACGCCAACTGGGTAAGGTTGCTGATTATGTAAATGAATTTGCGAAATTATGTTTTATTGTGATAGAAGTTGACGAGTAGAATCTATTTCATGTGTTCTTTAACTGTTTGAAACCCAATATGCAAGAGGTTATTAAGATGAAGGGAACCTTTAGGTTTGACCCAACATAATGCATCATTGATTGGAGTGGATGGTATTTCTTTATGTAAGTCCATCAACAGCTCCGTGCAGTCTGAGACCAAAGGTTCGCGTTACTTGATGGGGTTTCAAACACGTGGGGAGAGTTTCCAAGAACATCGGATGCGGTATTCAGTCGGTTGAGAAGGCTACTCCTACGTTGGGTTCATTCAAGCCTCATCAAAAGTACTTTGATACGGAGCTTGATGTTATGCCTCGTGACGAAATTTTCTTTAAATTCAAGAGACCTTACTTGAAGACTCACTTGTATCCTCAGAAATAGTTGCGGATTCTTACAACGATTAATTGATTTGAGATGGAGGTTTTGGATGAGGATATGGGGGATTTGGAGACTCATGTTGAGGATTCTGATAAGCAGTTCATGGAATTATCTCTTAATGCCTTTGTGGCATTGATTCTCCAATGACAGTTAAAGCACTGAGTTTTGGAAACATGGAGGTGGTGGTTATGATCAATAGTGGGGAAACCCATAATTTCATTCTTTGCATGTGGTTAAGAAGACGAAGCTTTCTATGTATACTTCTCAATGTTTTCATGTTTTGTTGGGGATGGGAGATATAGCGTGAGATTTAAGAGTTTGCAAACAAGTCTCAGTCAAACTTCATGAAGCAATTCGTCAATGATTTTTGTGTCCTTGGAACTTGGAGAAACTAATGTAATTTTGAGAATATAGTGGTTAAGACATTTGGGGAAGTACGATGTGGATTAGGATCATCACGAGCTTTCGTTTCAGCATCAGGGACGTACGATCCTCCTTTGTGGTGACCATTTTCTTCACCTTAACTTTGTGTACTTGAAATCATTGATTGTTTCATATTTGGTGATGTGTTGGAACTTGGCTCATTGACTACATCACCATAGGCAATTACTATGAATATTTTAGAGTTATTGAAACTGTTTGAGGATGTGTTTGCCATTCCGTATGGATTACCACCTATTCAAGGATGAAAACACTCCATTCAACTATAACCGGGTGTGACAATGGTCTCAGTATGATCGTGATGTTATCCACAAGCGAGTAAAGAGGCAATGGAAGTTAGGGTTTTCGATATGTTGTAGGTGCCACTATCAAACCAAGCTGAAGCATTTTCCGAGTCCAGTCTTACTGATTAGTAAGAAGGATAAGACTTGGTGTTTCTAGGTTGATTATCATGTTATGAATCAGGTGACTATTCCAAATAAGTACCTGATTTCCATGATTGATCAATTTTTGGATGACTTACACATGTAATTTCAAAGTTGGACTTGAGTTCATTTTATCATTAGATTCATATGCGGGAAGAGGATGTTCCCAAGACTAGTTTCACACACATAAGGGTCACTATGAGTTATTAGTGATAATGTTTGGCCTCACTAACACTCATACAACATTTCAGGCATTGATAAATGAGATGTTGTGCCCTTACTTACGTTGTTTTGTACTAGTTTTCTTCATTTATATTATGTTTTTTTAGTGAATCATTGTTGGAGCATCATGCGTATCTCTGTGTGGTTTTGGAGACATTATTTTCTCAATATTTGTACACTAATAAGAACAAATGTGTGTCTGGACAGGATTAAGTCGAATATCTTGGACATATCATCTCTCCAGGCTTGTTGCCGCTAATCAATCCAAAACAGAGGAAATGCAGAAGTGGCTGACTCCTCGTATTATCAAAGAATTTCCTGGGTTCTTGGAACTGGCGGGTTATTAACATTGTTTTTTTGAAGCATTATGGGCTCCTCGCTCAAACTCTTACAGCATTATTGCACAAGGATCAATTTGAATGGTTTAAAGATAGTCAAACAGATTCTGATCAGTTGAACCGTGCGATGATCACAACACCAATCTTGACATTTTTGACTTTCCTTATCTTTTTGTGGTGGAAATAGATGTGTCATGTCTTGGGTTGGATGATGTCTTGATGCAGAAAGAGTGTCATCTGGCTTATTTCAGTCATGACTCACTCCTAAGGAGAATTTTAAACCGATCTACGAAAGCGAACTCATGGCGATCGAATTTAGGGTTCTCAAATAGAAACATCATATCATTGGTTGTCGCTTTGTGGTTCATATCAGAAAAGCCTCAAATTTTTGTTGGATCTGCGAGAGGTTTCTATGTGGTATCAAAAATGGCTCTCACGATTGATGAGATTTCATTGATATTGTTTATAAGCCTGGTGTGGAGAATAAAACATGCAACTGATGGTCTCTCCCTATAGATGCAGAAAGTTGTTAAAGAGACTTGCTCGATCTTGTTTGCCTTAATTGTTCCTCATGTCATACAATTTTAAGATATTTATGCAGAAAGTGAGCAAGATGGTGGCTTAGGACCCTTAGGCAACAAGTTCTCACCGGAGACCCAATGAGCAAGGGATACTTTTTGGTTGATGTGCGTTTATGGTATAAGAAGCGGTTGGTGATACCTCGTACTTTGATTTTCATTCCTTTAATCTTAAAATAATGTCATGATGGTTTGACTGGGAACCATTCTAGTTTTCTAAAAATGCTGAAGCTCGTACAACCGACATTTCAGTGGCAAGGTATGCGGATCATGGTCCAATAGTAAGTCACGGAATGCCACATTTGTCAGATCTACAAGATGTTTACTTGGGAAAAGTGTCATTTTCGATCTCAAAATTTCGGGTTGTGCCTTTTTATACCCAAACAAATCATAAGTGCAAAATTATACATGGATTAAGATTTTTTTTAAAAAATTCAACCCAAACTTCAATTTGTAGCATAAAAACTACCTTGACTAACATCACGTTAGTCAACCGTTATCTTACATAAAACGACGTCATTTTGTATTGGAAACTTTTTTAAAAAAATGTGTTTGCTGGGGATTCAAATCGTGGTTTTGTGAACATAGAACAAACTCACTTACAACTGTGTTACGACACTTCAATTGTATTCTTATTAGATTGAAAACATCTATATTTTTATTTGTATATTCTAAGAAAAAAAATCTTTTTTTCTTAAAAGTCAAAACTTAAATTTTAAAATAAACAATGTACTAAATCAAAACTTAAAAGATAAACAATGTGCTAAATCAAAAATTATGTTTTAAAAGAAACAATGTACTAAATAAAAACTTTAGTTTTGATTTTTAAGAAAAATATAATCACTATTATATGTAGATTTTTAAAATGGGAAATTTTTTCAAATAGACATTTTAAAGTTTTCGTCACAAAAATAGATCTCAAAGAAAAAAATGACTAAAATAAACCTTTTTATTTTAAAGTTTTTATTTATTTATTAATTTTAAACCTCGCCTCCAAAACTCCACTCCATAACTCTAAACCTAAGTCTAGATTAGTTAACCCAAATGGCATAAATATATATATTTACACCTATAATAAAGTAAATTTTGGTCATTTTTCTTTTTGAAGTCTATTTTGGTGACAAACTTTTTAGATCTATCTTAGAGTATTTCTCTTTTAAAATTTAAATACTTAAATTAGCTAAATATTTGAGAAATGTCATTTTTAACTTGATTGAATAATTTATGAAATATCATTTTTAGTTTTATTACATGTGTAAGAGTGTAAAAACTTAAAATATATAACTTATTGATGCAATTATAATTTGTAATAAATAAAATCTGTAAACAAAAATATTTTTTCTTAGAATATATAAACCAAAATATAGATGTTTTAAATCTGATAAGAAAATAATTGAAATGTCTTAGCATAGTGGTAAGTAAGCTTGTTCTATGTTCGTGCGATCATGGTTCGAATCACATCAAACACAATTTTTTTAAAAAAAATTCCAATACAAAACGACGTCGTTTTATCTAACATAACGGTTGACTAACGTGATGTTAGTCAATGTAGGTTTTTATGCTAAGGATTGAAGTTTAGGTCAAAAATTTAAATAAATACATATTTCATGTATAATTTTACACTTATAATTTGTCTGGGTATAAAAAGGCACACGAATTGTTGGGGTCGAAAATGACACTTTTCCAATGTTTACTTTGTGATTGGCAAGACTCATGGAACCCTTAACACTAAAAGTCTGATATTAACACGAAACTTATCGATGGGTTGACTTCTTTCAAAGGTATAAACATTATCAATGTTGTAGTGGATCGCTTGAGAAAATATGTCCACTTCTTTGGGATGAATCATATTTACAACGCAATCGATGTGGATAGTACATTCACAAAAGAAGTTGTCAAATTACACGGGTTTATTTCGTCCATTGTATCGGTCATGGACAAAAAAAATCTCAGCTTATTTTAAAGAGTATTTTTGCTTGGCTGGACACACCTTAAGTATACCACATTGTTTCACCCCTAGACAGATGGCCAGAAGGAGGTGTTGAACTTATCTCAAGTGTTTTGTGTCTCCTTATCCTAAGACTTGGTTATGGTTTCTAAGTTGGGCCGAGTACTGGTACAACACCAGATTTCATACAACTTTGTGTACAACACCTTTTAAAATTGTGTATGTCCAAGAAACACTGTACTTATTACTATATGAATCTAGTTTCACCTCCAATTTTGAACTTGGGAAGTAAGTGGAGGAGTGAGATGCTATGTTGCACAATTGCGTTTGTTCTTGGATAAAGCTCAACAATCTATGAAATGTGCCACAGATAAAAATTGTCGTCAATAGGATTTTGAAGTAGGGTAGATGGCCTTTCTGAAGATATGTCCTTATTGACAACTATCAGTGACACATCGCTTTGTAAAAAATTGACGGCTAAGTTCTTCGGTCTTCCATGGATTAGCTGATTGGCTGAGAAATTGCAGATGCTAGAAGGTTCACTCATTCACTTTGTGTTCCATATTTTGCAACTTAAGATTGCCGTGGATACTTTTCCACATGTCACCGTCCACAATCTTTTTCAGATCATAATGAGTTTGTTTTGACTCCATGAAAGGTGTTGGATAAACTTTATTCGTAGGACGAATGTTTGGAAGTGCTCATTCGATTGTTGGAACTAACTCTTCATGTTCTGTTGTGGTTGGATGGCAGAGAGTTTGACCGGCAATTTTTAACTTTTCAGTTTGAAGATATGTTGCTTTTCGTTAGCGGGATATTGATATATTGCATAGGATCTATGTAAGGAAGAAGAAGAATAGAGAAAGTAAAATATCATACAGAGGGAGAAACACAGAAAATGGAGCTGGTCAATGGTTCAGTCACTACAAGAAAACTCGGCCATTACTAGGACGGGTATTCCTCGTAATTTCCTAGTAAATGGCCATTTACTAGGAAATTACGAGGAAACTCGTTTCCTCGTAACACGTTCATCGTAAAGCCTTTTTCCTCGTAAGGTCGTAGCTAATTTACGAGGAAACATTTCCTCGTAAAGGCGTGGGTTGGTTTTCCTCGTAAGCTCGTCGTATGGTTTCCTCGTAACAGCGTAGTAAGGTTTTCCTAGTAAGGTCGTAGTAAATCCTTACGAGGAATTTACTAGAACACTTTACGATGATTTTACTTGGAAACCTTACGAGGATTTTGCTTCGAAATGGTTTTTTCCCTATTAAAAAAAATAATTATAAATATAATTATTTTTTATTTAAAAATTAAAAAAATCAAATTATAAATAAAAACTAAAAAACAAAATATTTTATAAATAACTAAATAATATACAGAAAGTTTTAAAATTCATAATATACAATTAAAAAAAAAACTACGGATGGTGGCCGTGAAATTGCTGAACGAAGTCGTCCTGGCTCGGGAAATCCTCTCCGTAGTTGGTGGCCGGTTGTGACTGTGATGGTGGATGCTGTTGGGTTGGAATTCCTCCGCCTTCCCGTCTCTGACGCAACATCTCCTCCAAATGCGGGTTTCCAACCGCCATAATCTCGAGGACATTGGTGAGAGAAGTGACATGGTCAGTGAGCGAAGACAACTCCGAGCGTAGCTGAGCGTTGACATCGTGCTGCTCCTGATGATAAGACGATGTCGCTGCAGGGACATCGTTAACCAAGCCAATCCCGATGATACGCCCCTTTTTCCTAGGGGCGACCTGTAAATAAAAATATTAATAACATTAAAAAAAATAAAAAATATTTAAATTAATTAATAGTAAAACCAAATTATATATTTACCTGCTCGTAAATCTTATCCACTTCAACAGTGGATAATATGACTGGAGTCCCAGCCTGCTGAGTCAACTGGGTCTGGCGCTCGTCAACCCTCGCAACAACCTCGTTGTAGATCCACTCGGAAGCAGGATCTACAAACTGCCCAGCCTTGTTCCGGTGGGTCCTCTCGTAAAGGTCTTTCAGAGATGGAAGAACTCCTGTCTCCTTAGCCTAAAATTAATTTATAAAATTAAATATTAATTTGGAATATTCAAATAAAATAAAAATTAAATAGATTAAAAATCATCTTACCATGTCTAGACGAATTCCCGCGTGAGGTTTTCGACCCGTGGTGTGAAGCACCTTCGTGTTGCCATGCTCGTCTTTGGTCATGCGGTTCCCGGAGTTTGTGTTGGAGGTTCTGACCGAGTCCGGCAACTCCCAATAGCTGATGAAGTCATCCCACACCGTGGTTGTGAGGCAATCGGGTTTCCCGGCCTCGTAACCATCCACCTGATTTAAAAAAAAAT
>CAJHQQ010004495.1:0-27414 GCA_905132885.1 Moricandia moricandioides | reverse complement strand
TTGAGAGTGCATAATAAAAGCTACATCATGTATATAACTCAGTCTTATCGTTTATATATCTCAGCCGTGTCATAGATTTTTAACTCAGTTGTACCTTAAACATACCTAAAAGCAGAAAATGTTTATATAACTCAGTCGTGTGGGTTCGATAACTCATTCGTGTCACTTTATATAACTCAGCTATACCTCAAACATACCTTGAATTTTAAAAATATAATGGAAGTACTTTAAAAAGTTATATCGAAGCTACTCTTATCAATTTGAAGTGACAATATAATCATTTGAATGTGTCTACTTTATTGAATTTACAAGTTAAGAATCGATCATGATTTTGAGACATATGTTATCTTACAATTATTTAGAAACCTTAAATGTAGATATAAAGTACGAGCCTAATTCATACAAAGTAAACCATATACAATGTTTCAACTGCATTTGTGTACTTTATTATATTTCCTAGTGGTACCTACACCATAGATCCTAAATTTTAAACCCTAAATAATTAGCCCAACACCCTAAATAATTAATCTTAAACCCTAAACTATAAACCCTAAATAATAAGTCAGTTGTCAACTAGTAATAAATCATCCGTAAAGTGAAAGTGAAACTTAGTCTTGACATTTCTTATTCTGGACGGGAACAAAATCTTGTGAAATCTGATTAATTTTATCTCGTGATGTTTGGCGTTCTATATCTCTCTATATATAGTCCCCTTCTGTTATCCTTTTCTTACACCTTCTCTCTTTGAATCTCATACTATCTAGAAAAACCTAATCTCATCAAAACCTAAACAATAATTACTAATTATGTGCTACTGAGCTCTGATTATATTGGTTCAAGCAGAGATATGAAGTTACATTACATTTTCATTAGTCATCCGTACTGTTCTTATAACTCAGCCGACAAATGTAATTATTTAGAACTATAATTTCCATAAGTCAACCGTATTCAACCAAAACTTAACCGTAATTTAACCACAACTCAAACGAGGCTTGGCTGAGTTATAAAACCATAATGGCTGAGTTATATAAAAGACATGGCTGGGTTATGCAAACGACAAGGCTGAGTTATCTAAACCTTTACTATTTTATGGTATTTTAGATGTTTTGTTGTGTTATATAATTGAGTTGCCAACTTGGGTGTTTTGAGGAATGTATTATCGTCTCAAAATTATAAAGGAGTCGGTATTAGGCTTCAGCTTTATTTTACAAGCCTAATAAAGGGCGCCATAATTAATTCAGTTACGGCTCATTAAAATTCAAAAATCGAAATACGAAATGACCCTAATATGTTAAATTACGACCGAGTTATTTTAAATTTATATAAACTTCACAGCTGAGTTAGAAAACAAAGACGGCTGAGATATAGAAAATATTTAAGCACGTAATTGTTGATTCTTAAAATTCCTGCCCAAAATAAACAATGTCGTGATTTAAATTACTCTTGACGGCTGATTTACGGTTTAATTACAGCTGACTTCTCGAACAAGACACCTTCTCAGCTTTCTATTTATAAACAATAAATGTTTCTCTCGAAATCAGTTTGACCCTCTCTATGCCGATGATAGCCTTACAACTCACAAATTTGAGAGAAAATGGAATGTTTCCCGATTCTTGAAATGCCTGAAGAAATTCAAGCGTTTATGGTTGAACGTGTGGGCGGTAACTCCTTAACAGATCTCTATAGCCTGAGAGCATCATGAAAGTCAATGAAGGCGTTAACAGAGCGGCATAGGTATACCGTTTTTGATGTGTTATCCTTTCCCTTGGGAGTCAATATGCCTCCTTCGTTGTTGGAAACTTGGTAGGCTGAGGGAAACCCAAACACACTTTATATCAAGGGTGTACAGTTTTTCTTCACATTTAACCTTCAAGAAGAATAACTTTCTCTCATGAAGAGTGCATCAGATGCAAGATATGAGCGTGCCTTGTATACATACGCAATGACTCATAAAATCTTTTGGGATAATGAAGAGTATTTCACTCGTTTTACAAGGGAATCAGTTTCCAGGATTAGGAAACTAGTGTGATATGTGAAATGGGGATGGGGTTTGTGGCATGGTGACGAGTTTTGCGCAAAGAGGGCTGAGTTCATTTCAACCGTTGTTCCATCGTTCTATAGTTGCCAATGTGTTCCTATTTTGGACAGAGAATGTCTCTTCTTGTGGCACAATGAGAACAATAAGGGTGACAACATGTGTAACCGCTGTTTCTAAATCAAAGAGGTGGGGATGTTCTTCCGTGATTTTGAACCGACGAGTGTGATTAGGGACACAAGGGAGTGGTGAAGATGTATTGTATGGTTTATCATAACTCTATAAATTCAGGCATATTAAAACATCTGCTGCTGCCATAACCAAACAAAATACATCTTTTCCTTTGTACCATCCTAAAATGTTCTTATATGGTAGGTGCATATTCTCCGAGATCCAACGGATACACGTTTCCAATTGCTTTCCCTATAGAGTTATGCAAGATTATTGCAAGACCCTCGTCGTCAAGAATCAAAAAATTTAGTTGCCTAAAAAAAAGTGCCACCAATCATCATTTTCAGTGTCAACCACACTGAAGGCTATTGAAAAAATCTGAAAGTTACCATCATGAGCTAGTGCTGTGAGAAGCGTCCCTTTGTATTTACCAATAATAAATGTACCGGCGACAATCACAACTTTGTGCATGAAAGGAAACCCATTCATCCTCACACCAAATGCAAGGAACACATACATGAATCTTCCAAACTCATCGATTTAAAGACGCATAATTGTACCCGGATTTGCCCTTTTTATCATAGATAATTAAGAAGGCAAGTTTTCAAAACCATTATTAGGAGTTCACTTATCAATTTCCCTTGTAAATTTAAGCGTCCTATATGATTTCAAATAATCAATCTGTCCACATGAAAAACAACACAAATAAGTCAGCCGCAACGCATAATTAAGTCAGCCACAATGTTAATATAAATCATCTGTATCATTTATATAACTCATCCCTATCGTTATTAAACTCAGCCCTATCGTATTATAACATAGTCGAAACGTTACTATTAAGTCGGCCACAGCGTTATGTTTCATATAACTCAGTCGTATCATTACTAATAACTCAGCCGTATCTTTAATATAACTAAGTCCAATCGTTTAAATAACTCAACTGTAACATTTTAATTACCTTTACACCAAATTGCTTATTGATAGCTATTCCAACACTCGTAGGTCGAACAGCCGGACCAACCGCCCATAAATTCTATGTACAACTCTTTTAAAATTTCTAGTGTTGCTTGTTGAGATCTATTAGAATGCTCAGTTAGAGAACATGTATGATCCGAATCGTAAATATGAGTATAAAATTCTAAGGAATCCCCTTATGTAGAAGCACTAACTTTCCTGAGACATTCATCAACCGAACACTTAAAAATAAGTAATCTCGAAGTGTATATGTCTACATCAAAATCAAATTCATCCCTCATGTAAGAAGTTTCAATCGTCTCTCCAAATCGGCTTTACTCTCATATTGTTGCCCTTTGTGTTTTTCGCCTACTTCATCTTCTCCGTCTACTTTGTGTTTTTCTCCTTCCACTTTACTAGAGCAGTCATTCTCATTGTCATTGAGTTTCTCCTCCAAACTGAAACCATCGTTGTAACCCCCACCGTAATCTTCTTATCTAGATTGAACTTCTGAGACTTCTAATTCTGAGCTAAAACTGAATAAACTTTTACTCTTCTCACTCGCTCCTTCATTCCGACTTATTTCACTCTTCTTATTCTCCGTAATCTCCACACAGAGACCTGGCTGTTCGATTTTCCTTAGTCTTAGAAAACCTCGCTATTGTCAACTATTGGAGACTTAAACTGGTGGAGTGTCATGCACAATTTTTTCAAAGCTTTATTCGGGAAAATGTAGGTCAGCTAAATCTGATGCCTCGACTCATGCAATCCCTAATCATCGAGTACCGACTTTGCAAGTTCCTCGTGTGTTGTTTCCTCATATATATGAATAACTCTACACCCTCTAGTATCGCTGTCGGCGTTGAATACATATCTATTTTTCTCAATCCAGTTACCGGAAACCATAATTATCGGATCCATAAGAATTCAGAGAAAGATGAAGAATATAGATAAAAAAGAAGAAGAATGAAGAATAAGACACGACGTTTGTAACATAAACCCTTATTTTAATGTTGTAGTGTTACTAATGACATGAAAAAGAAGAGCTGATGACATGGAAAATTAATAAGTCAACCGCCAAACAACACATAACTAAGCCTTATTAAATCAGCCATCAAGTACAACGTAAGTCAGCCGAAAGGTGAATACTATTTTAGTAATTAATCTTTTACTAATAAATCAGCTGTAATTAGGATGGAAAATCTTAAGTCAGCCGTATTGTCAAACAAATCACCCGTCAAATGAATGATATTCTAGCAATCAATCTTTTTCTAATAACTCAACCGTAATTAAGATGAGTTTACTGTTAATCCAGCCAATTACGGCTAATTAAATATAACTCAGCCGTAACAACCTCCTATAAGCCAGCCATTATTTTAATAACTCAACCAGCCTATGATCATTAAATCAGCCGGCGAAACATAATTTAGCTGTGTCTTAACTACAACTAAGTCGATTTTTTGACAAATCAGCCCCCCCCCCCCCCGATGTATAAGTCAACCGTAACTTATGTACGTAATTCAGTAGTTATCCTATGAATCAGTCAGATTTCTATAAGTCAGCCGTCACTAACGACTAACTTATGTTTGCAAGTCAACTAATTTCTCGTAAGTCAGACACATTGTTTAACTCATCCGCAAGGTAACCGTTACTTAGTCGTAATGAAGATTGTAACGCTTTACGGCTGAGCTCACTAATCCATGTCAGCGATTTCCTACGTCGCGCCGATTTTTACTTACGTGGAATTAAAATGTGATGACATCTTCGTAAATATTTTTTTTTGTCTCAGCGTAATAAAATGGCACGCTTGGTATTAAAAATAGCTGTAATAAAAAAACTTTTGTATTGTTCTTATTAATGTCCTTAAATGTGTGTTGTTTGAGTTAACTTTCCGTCTTTTTATACATAGATGATGGAGTAAAATAATTCATCTCCCCAGTCTTCTAGCGTTGCTGAAATAGTAACTCGCACCACGGGTTTCCACACCAACCAATTTCTAAGGTCTTATACTCATTATTTGATATCATAAACCAATTTGAACAGATATCCAACAAAATTCTTTCATTTTTATCTTCCTCTATTCTAGTTTCCAACTCTAAATTGAATTCCCTTTTATGTAACCCATTTCCTTTCCTTACAATAAAGTTTTTTTATTTGTTAAACCAAAAGTATTCCAAAAAATCCCGACATAGTTACATTTCTTTGTTTTAC
Source organism: Moricandia moricandioides (assembly GCA_905132885.1). Classification (NCBI taxonomy): domain Eukaryota; kingdom Viridiplantae; phylum Streptophyta; class Magnoliopsida; order Brassicales; family Brassicaceae; genus Moricandia; species Moricandia moricandioides. The sequence goes on along the minus strand of CAJHQQ010004495.1, from coordinate 22,043 downwards.
TTTTTTAAGTCATAACACTCGATTGATCAGTTGTGCTTTGGGCAGAGTATCAGCTGAATTTATGTTAATGCCTTTGGTGGATAGATTAGAAATCCTTTTGAATGTTGTTAGCCTCTGGTCTCTCCTGCTTATTCTCCTTGTTGTCCTTTGAATATTCAAATGTGTTAAAGTGAAGAAAGTAAATTGTCAACAATAATTCATGATAAAAGTAAAAATAGATATTTATTTTTATTTTATTTTTTATTAAGCCAAGTTCGCTTGTCTTCCTATAAAAAATAAACCTACTTATATCTTTTGTATCCACAATGTAAAGATTAAGAGAACTAAGTTTCTCTCTATATTTTGTACAATCTTTTCACCTACTCTCTATTGTTCTTCATTCTCTTAAGTTAATCTCATACTCATACATAATATCAGAGTAATAAGCTCATATTCTCTTCATCTCTTACACATCCAATCTATTTTATTTTCTATTTTTCTAGATGTGACCATGGATAACTGAAGACAAGTGATTATTTTAATCACCTTAAAAGGGGTAAACTACTTATTGTGGCCTACAATGGCAAGATAGCTTTAGGTGGTCGTAGTTTATGGAGAGATCCAAAATAACGAATCCAACAAGATTACAAGGAGATTATCCTTGTGGATGAAGGCAAGTGGTTTCAAGAGAACCACCAAGTGTTGTCTATCATCCATAACTTCCTTGAATCATCAGTTTTGGAGTTTACTTCTATTGTGAAACCACCAAGATGCTTTGGGAGACTCTTAAATGAGTCTATGGGAATACCTCCAATTTGAGCTAGAACTTTGAAGTCAATAAGGCCATCAATGATCTCAGCCAAGAAGATATGGAGTTTGCGCAACACTTTGGCAACTTTAGATCCTTATGGGCTGAGCTTGAGATGTTAAGGCCAAGCTCGGTTGATCTGGTTGTATTTAATGAGAGGCGTGAACAAGAAATGGTCTTTGGCCTACTAATGACACTCAGTCTTACTTACAACAAATTGATTAAACACATCCTAAGTTTAGACAAGCTCTCAACACATGAAGCAGTGTGTGCACAAATTCAAAAGGAGCAAGGATCGCTTTGACTATTTGGTGGAGAGGGAGATGTTGTGACTCCCAACAAAGGAGTATTCAAGCATGGATATAGGAAGATGTGGGTGTTTAATCACTGAAAAAGAAGGGTCACACAAAATATAAGTGTTGGATTGTTTACCTTCATCTCAAACCAAGAAAATTCAAGGAACTAAGAGTTAACCTCTCCAACGAAGCAGCCGATTCTTTTATACGGTTCAATGAAAGAGAAATAAAGGCATCAGTAACGACTCATGCTAACTTGGTAACCACTCAAGATGATATGAACAGTAACGACTCATGCTAACTTGGTAACCACTCAAGATGATATGGTGAGGAGGTCAAAAATATATTCACTTATCAAAGCCATCAAAAGGAATTCTGGTAAAATCTTTGGTAATTCGTTTAATGCATCAAACATCTCTAAATTATTGACTATAGATTTATGAGCATTTCAAAAATGGTAAATACAAGTTCTTAGTTTTCTCATTTATCTTTGATACATCTATTATTTCTTTAGGTTCATCGTAGAGTAAGAAGTCTTGTGAAATTCTCTCTCTCTTATCCTCTCTGCGTACGACACTTTTAGCTCCAGATTTGCTCCGACATTGATCGGTGCATCTGTGCGCGTCCGGCCTTTAGGGGCTCCCCTCATCCTTGCTCTGGTTTCGTCTTTGCTTCATGATAATTATCCCTCTCCTATTTCTTTGTTTTCGGTCTCTGGCCATGTGCATCTCTGCCGTTTAAGATCCACGTGCGAGGATTTCGGCGACAGTGGAGATCCGGCTTGTTCTGGAGTCGAGATGCGGTGATGTGTAGTGGTTATGGTCGGATTTTATAGGCTGAGAGAGGTTGCATTTCCCCTCTATATCTTCTCACGAGGTCTCCGTACTCGTGATCATGTGGCAGCACGTCGTCCAGTTAGGTAGTGGCCTAGCCGCTGCTCTTGTCCGGTGTGGTGTGTGGTTTTTAGCCCTTATGGTGTCTTCAGAGGCCTTCTCCATCTTCAGAGGAATCAAATGCAGCTTCAGCGGTTGGTTCGCTTTGGAGGCGAGTCGAGGTTGGGTTCCCAAGCGGAGTTGGTAGTACCTGGTCTCCACAGTCATCTATGGCTCATGTTGGTGTGCTGAGCAGAGGTCTGCTCAGTCGTCTATTTCTGTTTCAAACTCTCCTCCGCGCTCCACTTGTCTTTCCAGCTTCATCTTCGCGTTACCAGTTCGAGACCTTCAATATTTTGCAGCCACATCTCTATTGGAGTTGAGCTTTCGTGCTATCTCAGTTTGGTTCACTCTTGACACAAGTGGATTGTTTGCGAGGCACATTCACCACTTATTTGTTTCTCGAAGGCGGCAAGAGGCGTCATGGATTTGGTCTTTCGGTGGAGGTGTCTCTCTTGTGTACATCTACCTTCCCAGTGCCGATGAAGGGTCACTTGCTTGATTCGTTATTGGTAGTGTAGGTGGTTGATTTATGTGCAGGTAGTTAGAGCTCTCTCATATTGGTGTATGGCTTGGAGGTCAGGCCCATTTGGTGTACATGTTCAGTGAGGGCAGTAGCGATCATATGTTCGGTTGAGAGGCGGTTTCAAGCTTTGCGTGACGTTGTGTACAAGCTGGCTTTGGTGGCGAATGCAAGGCTCATGGTATGTATCTAAAACCATCCCCTATTTGTCGTTTGGAGCTTCATTTTTAGAGATGGTTACAAGCTTGGTGGAGTTCTTTGGGAGCTAGCTACTCCGGAAATGACACGAGAACTCCCGGCATCCGAGGCAATGAGGAGAACCTCGCCTTCTAGTGATTACCATTAACGGTTGAGAACGGTAACCGATTCTAAAGAATTACGAAAGATATATAGTAGAATATGCCGAGTCTAGTGGGTGAACGAAGTTAGTTTTGTAATAGTTTAACATTGGAATTTTTGTACAAAACCTACTTGTAACCAGATCTGAAATCCCCGTTTATGCGGGGTGAATTAATATATATAAGTATTAAAAAATCTCTTATTTCTTTAATAACTATATGAATATTTGATTCTATGTAATATTGTTCAACAAGACATGTATAGTCTCTACCAGCAAGGCAGCAAGCCATGAATATATTTACAGATTTTGTGTCGGGAGTTAGTATGAGAAGTCAGACTCTGAAAAAGGTTGACGTACCAAATCTTAAATTCCTTTTTATTAAGTAAATTAGAAATCTAAAAGAATAATTTGATAGTGCTTGTTCGTTGATGATGAATGAGCCAATTTTTACTTGATTTTATATAATCTTTTTAAATGGAATCTCTAGATATGAGTTTACCGAAAACAGGTAGCCTGTTATTTGTAGACGAATACAGTTGACCTATTAATGTAACTAAATTAATATTATCAGGTTATAGTTATATAATACCTGTATATTCCTTTATTCATATCAATCTCAACAATATCATAATTATGATATCTACACATTTTACTGTTACGATATCAAAATACAATTTCATGTAATGTACTAAATGGTATTTAAATTCTAGATAATTTCCTTTATAAAAGATAGTAGTCTTGCAAATATAGTTGCTTAATTTTGGTATTTTACTGGAGTTGGAAATCCAAACAAAATTAAGTGTCACTGATTCTAGAATCTTAGAATCCATGTAAAATTCATATATTATTGGTTCTATAATTTATAAATCTTAATTCAAATTATGTGTTATTTAATCATACAAATTATTAGTATACTGATTTCTTTTTTTATTGAATACTAGGAGATTCATAAACGAATTTTGTAATCTCCCGCCCGTAATCATAACATGTATTGCCCTAATCCTTTGGTGGTCTAGTATTGTATCACAATGATACTATTCCATATTCCTGCAAGTTAATCTGTCATTTGAGAAGAAATTTAAACGGAAATGCTAGATGACGATCAGGATCAGCCTCTAATATGATTTTGTAAAAGAGTTTTCCAATGAAGATTGTCAAACTAGAAAGGGATTTCCGATGTCCCCACTTACCGTAATTTCCCAATTTGCTAAAATATTATGTAAGGGAAAACAAAAATTAACGAAAACAAAAGTGGCACACACACTATAAGATGGATAAATAAGCTAAACAAATCACAAACAAACTGTTACATTGAATTAAATCACTAACAAACAATCTATACTATTAAAATAGAATTCACAATTAACTTCATGTGTGATTTTTTAAGTTAGATCATCGCCTAAATAATTGCTTTAATAATTTTTTGTTACTTACATAACAATTTTATTTTAATTTTATTTTTCTAAACAACTAATTAAGAGTTTCTTTAATGAAATATTTTCCTGATTTCATTCAAAAATATATCTTTTTAATTTTAATGTGTGATATTAATATTTTTCTTTAATTATAGGTAAAATATAATCATAATTTTAATTAAAAACTCGTTAGAAAACATATATTTTCATCTAGAGTTCAAGAGCACGATATAAATATTATTTATATAACATTTTAGATCATATGAGACAATAAATGTAAAACATTATAAATGTAGATTAAATAAGAAGGTAAATATGTAGTAACATAGTTTATACTGCTTATATTTTGAACATTCAGTACAAATTGATATATCTTTAATAATATTTTATGATACTCTTATACTTTGTAGACTACATTAATCAGCACATACATAGTGATATATAAACTCAAATAATTTATGTTACTCTTATATTTGTAAAATATTATAAATATAATTTATAGAATAAATATATTAATTATTTCACAGCTATTTGATCCTATATTTGGCATATATAAAAATTTCTTCATATAAATTGGAAATAGATACCATATTATTTAACTATAAACTAATTTTGAATAAATTGGTATATAAATGTAATAAAAAAATATTAAATAATTAATTTAAAAATAAATAAATAAAAATTTGGTTCATTAATAAACATGATCAGATGTCAAACAATATATATATATATATATATATATATCATATTATTGTAATATGTTAAATAATATATAACAATATATATAACATATTATTGTAATTTTATTACAAGCTTAAAATAAAATAATTTTACCAAAAAAAATCTTAAAATAATATGAATAATCAAATTCAAACATTAAAATATCAATCATATATATAACTACCTTTTAAGACAAAAAAACACCCGCACGGTTGCGCAGATCAAAGTCTACTTAGAGAGATTAAAGAAACAGTAACAAATCACCAAACCATTAACACTACAATAGAAACTATATACATGTAACATTACAATAATCAAAAACGATAATAAATAATTTTTGCCAAAAACAATTTTTAATTGAAGAACTCTGACCTCACCAAAAATAAGAATAATATAAATGAAGTGGTGCTTTTACTTGTTAAACCACTGAAATTTAATCTCAAGGTATTTGGGGCCACTTTTTCTTTCTGGTAACAAACTGTATTCACCTGTAACTGCTCCACATTACCATCCAGCCGATTTGGATCGTTACTTTCCCAAATGAACTGTACATAAGAGCCACTGGTTCAAATAGCCCGCAAGTTTTGAAACTGTTACATATGAGCTAAGTTTGATAGATATCATTTCCCATTTTGCTCTGTTCTTGCATGAAATGTGGAGTTTTTGTCCTTTGGGAGGGCTCTCAAATGACCATGATAAACCCTCGTCCCATTCTGGACTTGGACCGGTCGATATTACCTGAATTAGTAGAACGACACAGTTTGTTTGTTTCTACTAGACCCAGTAAGAGCTGAAGAAAAAAATGATGACTAGGAAGGGTACAATTGAATATCCAAGTTTCTAGAGGTATTTGTTATTTGATCCGTTTCATCGGAATGATCAATTATCCGATTCGACATGATCCGTAGACTATTGAATATTCGGTGTCCATGATATCTGGAAAATTCGTACCAGTAAAAAAAACCGTACAAAAATAATAATTTATTACAAAAACAAAATTTTAATAAATAAAATACTATAAAACTTATCTAACTTATATATATATAATTCTTCAAATATATGTATATATATGCATATAACGAATCGAATCGGATATCCATTCCTAAAAATTTTAGTATTTGTGGTTTGATTTGTTTTTTTTTATAGATATTGTATTTTAGTATTTGTTTTGCTTTGTAGAGTTACAAATATTCGGATCTTTTTGTTCGAACCGAAACAGATAAGAATTGAATCAAAATTTACAGATATTTTGCCAAGTCTAGTGATGACTCCTCTCTTACCTTGGTTTGTCTAAGAGGAGTGCTACCAAGTTTTATCTTACCGTTTCTAAAAATTTTAGTTTTTTTGTGGTTTGCTTTGTTTCTTACAGATCTTGTATTTTAGTATTTGTTTTGCTTTGTAGAATTACGAATATTAAGATATTTCTCTTCGAATCGAAACGGATAACGAATTGAATCAAAATTTTCAGATATTTTGCCCAGTCCAGTGATGACTCATCTCGTACCTTGGTTTGTTTAAGAGGAGTGTTACCAAGTTTTATCTTGCAGAAAAAGCTAGGGTCACCAACGTATTCCTTCATGTTATTACCCCGTTTGATTGTGAGTTTGTGACCACTAGAGTTCCTGGCAAGCACTGCAAGAGGAATTGAGCTTTCTCCAGGAACCGAGGTGGACCTGATTGAATTAGGTACTGAAGTAGAGGGAGAGCGTCTGCAGCAGCAACTGAATGGGCCCTGGAAACTTCAGAAGGACAAGCTGACCAAGCTTGTCTCCAAGGCAGCTTCTTGAGTTGCCTCTGACCCTGTCTTGAGGGATGTAACTAGATGTCGTACACTTAGTGTTGCAGGCTTGGTGGCTCTTAGATGTGGGACTTTGTTAAAGAAAGAGTTTAAAGCTCTTAGATACTAATCATTCACGGTTCCAGTGGCCCATAAGTCCTTCTCAATAGCAGCTGCAAAGCAAAAACAGACATATAAGATGAATAACATGATTGAGCGGACCGAAATTATGAAGGAACGGAGATTTTTCTCACCAGTAATTGCTCTGACGGTCTCGCTAGATGTGTATTCTTGCACTGTGTGATTAGAGAAGAGTAGTTTTACGGACATCGCAGCCTGAACAGATGTATCCGGGTCACTGGAACTGACTAGATCCAAGATGACCTGCACACCACCTGCCTCAGCAACTGCTCTTCTGTTGGAGTGGCTACACATAACAAGGTTTTGAAGAGCACATATAGCCACTACTTTCATTTCTTCAGTGGGTTGTTCTTCAAGGACATGGACAGAGAAGCTGCGTCGGTGCTTCTAGAGATTGCTTCGTTCTAGAGAGTGCTTCGTTTTGGACAGAGAAGCTGCGTCGGTACGTAGGAAGCCTTTCATAACGTTCAGTCCGAAATCAATCAAAACCTTTTATCATATATTTTCCGTCTTTTGTTATCGAGCTGCGACTCAACTAGGTTTAAGGTTTTTGGTTGCTAGAACTAGGTAACTTGCTAACAGCTCTTTCGGTGAAGCTTTGATAATCCTTTGTAATGATCGCAACGATCTTACGCGGATTCGAAATAAGATCCACTTTTTCTATAGATCGTTTTGTTATCTTTTCATACTTTCCACGTTTATTCATTACTTGTCGTTGGCTCTCGCAAAGAATCCGGGACCTCAGAGAAAGTTAGGGTTATTAACTTTCCTTAATTTTGGAAATCCACAGTGTGAATTTCGTTTCGCACAGTTTAGCACAACAACTTTATTAAATTTAAAGGTGGTTACATTGCATAAATGAGAAATTGTTCCAGAAATGACATCATGGAAATTAAGAGACAGCCACATTGATGCGTTCATATTTCGTTCTGAAAATTATTTTAACATATATAAACACTGAATAAAAATCCGATGCTTCAAAATAAATTTTTAGCTTTCACTCATAAATTTATGAATCAAAAACTTAACTTCTGCACACTTAATGAAATTGAAAGATGATATTTGTAACAAATTATTTTCAGTTTATAAAACCTACGCATAACACGAATCAGATTTTAAATTTTAGAATTACTTAAATGATAAAATGAGCAAGAATGTGATTATTAATAAATTATCAAAGTGGATATTTTATTTGATTCTAGATGTTAAGAATCTCAGAAAAATAAAATAATAAAAAGGATTACTTTAAAACACAAATAGCCTTCAAAATAAAACGAACATAAGGTTGGTTCGGGAAGATCACTGGCCAACATAAATCAGAAAAATTAGCGATGGTTCCACAGCAATATTTCTTGATTCCATGGAATTGAAAATGCAAAATTCCCTTTAGACGATCACGGCATTCACTTGAGGTATCCTTAAATATCTTAATGCACGCTTGAGGATCTGTCGGTTGAGTACTCGAATATGGCCATGTCATTGCGAAAACAAGAACCATGAGCATAAAAGTAGTCCTCATCCTCTTAAATTCCTTTGAATTGATCAATTGATAAATCAAAAGTATTTGATTTGTAATACTTACATGTTGATGATAAAGCCATTTTATACTTGTTTTTAAACTATCTTTTAAAATGGAATGTCTAGATATGGTCTATCAAATGTATAGATAAAAAACTGAGCCATTTTATACTTTATTTTAAACAATCTTTTAAAATGAATGTATATATATGGTGTATCCAAACGGGCAGTTTTATTTTATAGATCGGTACATTTGACTTTTTCATGTAAAATATACTTATATTTAATTTTTAAAATAATTAGATTACTAGAAGATTGAAAATGTGGAGAAAGTCACTCGTAAAGAGACTTGAGTACCTCAACAAGAATCAGTTCTTCCATTTCTCTTCTTTTCTCCTTATTTTTATTCATTTTCTTTATTTTAGTAAACAAACCACCAACACAATTCTATCATAGAAATATGAGTAGAATAGTAAAAATCTTTTAAAAATTACTAGAAAGTCTATGAACCCCTAGTAAATTACAATAAAAACCATCGTTTAGTTTTTCAGTTGAGATTATTTTTAATTAAAAAATCCATACAACTAATTTGTGTATACATGTCATTAATTTTTGTAATCAAAAGAGAGATAATACAATCAACAGTCCCATAATATCGGTGTTACAAAAAAAACACAACTTTCTTTCTCCATCGCTTAAACCGTAACCGTTTAGTCAACATTCGTGATATCGTCTTCGCAGAAATCGTCTTCTCCGCAAGCGTATTTACGAAATCGTCTTCGCCGCAATCGTATCTACGAAATCATATGTTTGGTATGTTGTGGCTGAGTTTGGTTTATGTTGTGACTGAGTTTAATTTATGTTGTGACTGAGTTTGAATTTTGTAGCGACTTAGTTTAGTTTATATTGTGGCTGAGTAATTTATTACGTTGTGGCTGGGTTAGTTTTCTATTCCGGTTGAGTTATATATTATGTTGTGGCTGAGTTAATTTTCTAGTGCGACTGCGTTATAAATGCAGTTGTGGCTGAGTTAGTTTTCTATTGTGGGTGATTTATATATGTGTTTTATGATCAGATGGATGTTTATGAAGATGAAGCACAAGATTACCCTCCAAGACTTTACGCTGAAGGGGCTTCTAATCTAAAAAATAAAGAAATTAATCACAATATCCATATGGGAGAATTCCATCACGTTAGATAAGCAATAAGACGGGATGTGTGGGAACACCTGAAACAGTTTCCTATTGGAATAATTGTTAAGCTAGTTAAACGCAAAAGCGTGTGGTCAGGTAGGACTCTACATTATCTATGTAGACAGCTGCGAGTACATAAGAAAGAGATTTGGATTCGCGTTGGTGATCAACCTATCAGGTTTAGCTTACACGAATTTGGTGAGATCACGAGGTTAAACACAGATCTAGTGCCAATAGGAAATTTTGAACCTGACCAATACAAAGCGTTTTGGGAGGAGCTGAATATGCGACTTGGGATGAGACCCAAGTTAGATGGACTGGGGGCAGCATTAGAGGTCTGTCCAGCCTGGAATTTTAAAAAGCGTAAATGGTTAGAGCTGTTACTTCTTCAAGCCATGGGACTTATGGTTTGCATTATAATTCTAGGATACCATTTGAAAGTGGAAAAAGATTATTCGACGATGAAGCCATGATGATGTTTCCATGGGGTCGGACTGCATATGAAGTTTTTTTACTCTATTAAGATGTTGAATCCACAAGGGGGGTCATACACCATAAGAGGTTTGAGAGATGTTTTATTGGTTTGGGCGTATGAATTTGTCACTTGCTTTGGAGAGCGTTTTGGGAGAGTAGTCGATGAGTAAGGACATCCGCTTTTTCAATGGGGTGGAAAGCGTACACGTTCAAGTTTTTCTACTATCATCTTCGACGAGATCAGAGAACATGGTGAGGTAAGGTTTCATGCTGAGTTATTATTTATTTGGTGGCTGAGTTATGAGTATTTGATGGTTGAATTATTATTTAGTAGATGATTGACTTAATCGTTTTTGATGGATGAGTTATTAAGTATTTTGTTGATGTTTTGTGTTTTTCACACATTTTGCATATGTTTTCTAAGTGTTTTCAGGTCTTTATCGAGTCAATTTAGTCATTTTTGAGTAATTACAGGTCTGGAGTAGGTTAAGAGACTCTAGGTGGGACATATGAAGAAAGGAATGCAAATTGGAGTTTTCCTGTGTTTAAACCAAGCGGAGCTACCTGACGAGTACTCCCGAGTGAACGAGCAACCGACTGACTGCTCCCGCGGCAGAGAGTTTTAAGGAAACTTCTAATATTTTGGGATTTGCCCTAATCATCCTTATTTTCTCTCCTGCAGCCGCCAGTGACTTGCAAGTATCTTTCCTGATTTTTATTATTTTTCTAAGCTACTTTTACACAAGAAACCAGACCTTAGAGATTTGGACTTGGCGATTTGCTACCTTAGGAGGGAGAAGGCCATCTCTTTCGATTTAGAGAGGAACCTCCTGAACCCTATTTCTCTTTTCTTGCAGCAGTATTTCATGTCTTCTCCTATTATGATCTCTGTGTTTTCTTTTTCCATTGCTGAGTAGTCGGCTTGCTTAGTTTAGGGTGTTAGGGTGTTATATCCGTGAGCTTGACATAAATAAGTTATAAATCGATTGTCTTCATTCATAAATGTTCTTATTGCTTGCATTAATCTGATCATTTACTGCATGAAGTTAGGTTTAATCTATTCATTAACCTTATAATAGTTTGCTAGACATAACATGAATGAGCATTACATCCCTAACTAGCAAGAGTAGATGTTAGGGTATTTTGTGAACATATCGGACTCGATCTCCAATGCTTGTGGTCGCGCTTCAGCCCAAACGAGAGTCTAGGACTGCTGGGGTTGATCCACAAAGGGAGTAACACCACGAAAGTAGGCTGTTCCATCTTGAGTATTTCATGTTCTAGACTAGCTTCCAACTGAACTTGAATAATTTTTTTTGCTCAATAAAATCAAGCAATATGGTCAACTCGCCCATTCGGGGAGTTGAACCAATCAAGTTAGTCAACTCGCCCGTTCGGCGAGTTGGACCAAACATAAAACAGATCTTATGCCTTCCGTTGAACCTCGGCGTATCCACCCCTCGTTTTGTATCGATCGGAGTTATCGTTGGGACTTTACGATAAAAAACCGCAAAGACTCATTTTCCTAAATGAAGTTCATGGTTATTGTACAAACGGAAACAGTTAACTCAACACCACAGTTGTCTAAACTATACGAGAAGTGTGAACTTCCTAGCTAAAGCGACGTCGTATTATTAAACGTTCTTTCAAAGAAACCGTAAAAATGTTTAAATCGAAATACAACCAAAAGAGGTCTAGAACGTGGCTAAAGACCCACTTGTGATTTTATACGAAATTTAGCCCAACAATGTCATGACAGTGTATCTTTACTCGTAGAAGAAGATAAATCTCGCGAAATCAGAAGATAAATGTCAAGTTTCCAAGATAATGATGAAGATCAAGATAAAAAGGAATATTTCCACGAAGCGATAAACTCGACCTAGGGGCAAAAAAGGAAAGAGGAACCGACCTTTAGGAAAATATAAGGGGAGCCAAAGCTAAAGGCACAAGCATCCAAATATTTAGACCGAGAGAAGCTCTGTTAGCTTATAAGAACTTAGAACTTAGGTGGCTAGAGGGAAAGAGTTATACTCAAATGTTTCTCCATCTTTGTTCGGTGATTCTGGTTTCCTTAGACTCCATAACTCATTTCACTTAGAAACCCTAAGCTTTATTCTCGACATGATCGGTTTCTATGACTGGCATTCGATTACCATACGAACTTGCTCCGGCAGTTCGATATCTTGGTTTATTCATTTAGTTGAACTACGTTTGGCTTGATCCTCAAAAGGGGTACGTAGGAAGCCTTTCATAACGTTCAGTCCGAAATCAATCAAAACCTTTTATCATATATTTTCCGTCTTTTGTTATCGAGCTGCGACTCAACTAGGTTTAAGGTTTTTGGTTGCTAGAACTAGGTAACTTGCTAACAGCTCTTTCGGTGAAGCTTTGATAATCCTTTGTAATGATCGCAACGATCTTACGCGGATTCGAAATAAGATCCACTTTTTCTATAGATTGTTTTGTTATCTTTTCATACTTTCCACGTTTATTCATTACTTGTCGTTGGCTCTCGCAAAGAATCCGGGACCTCAGAGAAAGTTAGGGTTTCTTGAGTTTCCTTAATTTTGGAAATCCACAGTGTGAATTTCGTTTCGCACAGTTTAGCACAACAACTTTATTAAATTTAAAGGTGGTTACATTGCATAAATGAGAAATTGTTCCAGAAATGACATCATGGAAATTAAGAGACAGCCACATTGATGCGTTCATATTTCGTTCTGAAAATTATTTTAACATATATAAACACTGAATAAAAATCCGATGCTTCAAAATAAATTTTTAGCTTTCACTCATAAACTTATGAATCAAAAACTTAACTTCTGCACACTTAATGAAATTGAAAGATGATATTTGTAACAAATTATTTTCAGTTTATAAAACCTACGCATAACACGAATCAGATTTTAAATTTTAGAATTACTTAAATGATAAAATGAGCAAGAATGTGATTATTAATAAATTATCAAAGTGGATATTTTATTTGATTCTTGATGTTAAGAATCCCAGAAAAATAAAATAATAAAAAGGATTACTTCAAAACACAAATAGCCTTTAAAATAAAACGAACATAAGGTTGGTTCGGGAAGATCACTGGCCAACATAAATCAGAAAAATTAGCGATGGTTCCACAGCAATATTTCTTGATTCCATGGAATTGAAAATGCAAAATTCCCTTTAGACGATCACGGCATTCACTTGAGGTATCCTTAAATATCTTAATGCACGCTTGAGGATCTGTCGGTTGAGTACTCGAATATGGCCATGTCATTGCGAAAACAAGAACCATGAGCATAAAAGTATTCCTCATCCTTTTAAATTCCTTTGAATTGATCAATTGATAAATCAAAAGTATTTGATTTGTAATACTTACATGTTGATGATAAAGCCATTTTATACTTGTTTTTAAACTATCTTTTAAAATGGAATGTCTAGATATGGTCTATCAAATGTATAGATAAAAAACAGAGCCATTTTATACTTTATTTTAAACAATCTTTTAAAATGAATGTCTAGATATGGTGTATCCAAACGGGCAGTTTTATTTTATAGATCGGTACATTTGACTTTTTCATGTAAAATATACTTATATTTAATTTTTAAAATAATTAGATTACTAGAAGATTGAAAATGTGGAGAAAGTCACTCGTAAAGAGACTTGAGTACCTCAACAAGAATCAGTTCTTCCATTTTTCTTCTTTTCTCCTTATTTTTATTTATTTTCTTTATTTTAGTAAACAAACCACCAACACAATTCTATCATAGAAATATGAGTAGAATAGTAAAAATCTTTTAAAAATTACTAGAAATTCTATGAACCCTAGTAAATTACAATAAAAACCACCGTTTAGTTTTTCAGTTGAGATTATTTTTAATTAAAAAATCCATACAACTAATTTGTGGCTGACTAATTTATTATGTTGTGGCTGGGTTAGTTTTCTATTCCGGTTGAGTTATATATTATGTTGTGGCTGAGTTAATTTTCTAGTGCGACTGAGTTATAAATGCAGTTGTGGCTGAGTTAGTTTTCTATTGTGGGTGATTTATATATGTGTTTTATGATCAGATGGATGTTTATGAAGATGAAGCACAAGATTACCCTCCAAGACTTTACGCTGAAGGGGCTTCTAATCTAAAATATAAAGAAATTAATCACAATATCCATATGGAAGAATTCCATCACGTTAGATAAGCAATAAGACGGGATGTGTGGGAACACCTGAAACAGTTTCCTATTGGAATAATTGTTAAGCTAGTTAAACGCAAAAGCGTGTGGTCAGGTAGGACTCTACATTATCTATGTAGACAGCTGCGAGTACATAAGAAAGAGATTTGGATTCGCGTTGATGATCAATCTATCAGGTTTAGCTTACACGAATTTGGTGAGATCACGAGGTTAAACACAGATCCAGTGCCAATAGGAAATTTTGAACCTGACCAATACAAAGCGTTTTGGGAGGAGCTGAATATGCGACTTGGGATGAGACCCAAGTTAGATGGACTGGGGGCAGCATTAGAGGTCTGTCCAGCCTGGAGTTTTAAAAAGCGTAAATGGTTAGAGCTGTTACTTCTTCAAGCCATGGGACTTATGGTTTGCATTATAATTCTAGGATACCATTTGAAAGTGGAAAAAGAGTATTCGACGATGAAGCCATGATGATGTTTCCATGGGGTCGGACTGCATATGAAGTTTTTTTTTACTCTATTAAGATGTTGAATCCACAAGGGGGGTCATACACCATAAGAGGTCTGAGAGATGTTTTATTGGTTTGGGCGTATGAATTTATCACTTGCTTTGGAGAGCGTTTTGGGAGAGTAGTCGATGAGTAAGGACATCCGCTTTTTCAATGGGGTGGAAAGCGTACACGTTCAAGTTTTTCTACTATCATCTTCGACGAGATCAGAGAACATGGTGAGCTAAGGTTTCATGCTGAGTTATTATTTATTTGGTGGCTGAGTTATGAGTATTTGATGGTTGAATTATTACTTAGTAGATGATTGACTTAATCGTTTTTGATGGATGAGTTATTAAGTATTTTGTTGATGTGTTGTGTTTTTCACACATTTTGCATATGTTTTCTAAGTGTTTTCAGGTCTTTATCGAGTCAATTTAGTCATTTTTGAGTAATTACAGGTCTGGAGTAGGTTAAGAGACTCTAGGTGGGACATATGAAGAAAGGAATGCAAATTGGAGTTTTCCTGCGTTTAAACCAAGCGGAGCTACCTGACGAGTACTCCCGAGTGAACGAGCAACCGACTGACTGCTCCCGCGGCAGAGAGTTTTAAGGAAACTTCTAATATTTTGGGATTTGCCCTAATCATCCTTATTTTCTCTCCTGCAGCCGCCAGTGACTTGCAAGTATCTTTCCTGATTTTTATTATTTTTCTAAGCTACTTTTACACAAGAAACCAGACCTTAGAGATTTGGACTTGGCGATTTGCTACCTTAGAAGGGAGAAGGCCATCTCTTTCGATTTGGAGAGGAACCTCTTGAACCCTATTTCTCTTTTCTTGCAGCAGTATTTCATGTCTTCTCCTATTATGATCTCTGTGTTTTCTTTTTCCATTGCTGAGTAGTCGGCTTGCTTAGTTTAGGGTGTTAGGGTGTTATATCCGTGAGCTTGACATAAATAAGTTATAAATCGATTGTCTTCATTCATAGCTGTTCTTATTGCTTGCATTAATCTGATCATTTACTGCATGAAGTTAGGTTTAATCTATTCATTAACCTTATAATAGTTTGCTAGACATAACATGAATGAGCATTACATCCCTAACTAGCAAGAGTAGATGTTAGGGTATTTTGTGAACATATCGGACTCGATCTCTAATGCTTGTGGTCGCGCTTCAGCCCAAACGAGAGTCTAGGACTGCTGGGGTTGATCCACAAAGGGAGTAACACCACGAAAGTAGGCTGTTCCATCTTGAGTATTTCATGTTCTAGACTAGCTTCCAACTGAACTTGAATAATTTTTTTGGCTCAATAATATCAAGCAATATGGTCAACTCGCCCATTCGGGGATTTGTACTAATCAAGTTAGTCAACTCGCCCGTTCGGCGAGTTGGACCGAACATAAAACAGATCTTATGCCTTCCGTTGAACCTCGGCGGATCCACCCCTCGTTTTGTATCGATCGGAGTTATCGTTGGGACTTTACGATAAAAAACCGCAAAGACTCATTTTCCTAAATGAAGTTCATGGTTATTGTACAAACGGAAACAGTTAACTCAACACCACATTTGTCTAAACTATACGAGAAGTGTGAACTTCCTAGCTAAAGCGACGTCGTATTATTAAACGTTCTTTCAAAGAAACCATAAAAATGTTTAAATCGAAATACAACCAAAAGAGGTCTAGAACGTGGCTAAAGACCCACTTGTGATTTTATACGAAATTTAGCCCAACAATGTCATGACAGTGTATCTTTACTCGTAGAAGAAGATAAATCTCGCAAAATCAGAAGATAAATGTCAAGTTTCCAAGATAATGATGAAGATCAAGATAAAAAGGAATATTTCCATGAAGCGATAAACTCGACCTAGGGGAAAAAAGGAAAGAGGAACCGACCTTTAGGAAAATATAAGGGGAGCCAAAGCTAAAGGCACAAGCATCCAAATATTTAGACCGAGAGAAGCTCTGTTAGCTTATAAGAACTTAGAACTTAGGTGGCTAGAGGGAAAGAGTTATACTCAGATGTTTCTCCATCTTTGTTCGGTGATTCTGGTTTCCTTAGACTCCACAACTCATTTCACTTAGAAACCCTAAGCTTTATTCTCGACATGCTCGGTTTCTATGACTGGCATTCGATTACCAGACGAACTTGCTCCGGCAGTTCGATATCTTGGTTTATTCATTTAGTTGAACTATGTTTGGCTTGATCCTCAAAAGGGGTACGTAGGAAGCCTTTCATAACGTTCAGTCCGAAATCAATCAAAACCTTTTATCATATATTTTCCGTCTTTTGTTATCGAGCTGCGACTCAACTAGGTTTAAGGTTTTTGGTTGCTAGAACTAGGTAACTTGCTAACAGCTCTTTCGGTGAAGCTTTGATAATCCTTTGTAATGATCGCAACGATCTTACGCGGATTCGAAATAAGATCCACTTTTTCTATAGATCGTTTTGTTATCTTTTCATACTTTCCACGTTTATTCATTACTTGTCGTTGGCTCTCGCAAAGAATCCGGGACCTCAGAGAAAGTTAGGGTTTCTTGAGTTTCCTTAATTTTGGAAATCCACAGTGTGAATTTCGTTTCGCACAGTTTAGCGCAACAACTTTATTAAATTCAAAGGTGGTTACATTGCATAAATGAGAAATTGTTCCAGAAATGACATCATGGAAATTAAGAGACAGCCACATTGATGCGTTCATATTTTGTTCTGAAAATTATTTTAACATATATAAACACTGAATAAAAATCCGATGCTTCAAAATAAATTTTTAGCTTTCACTCATAAACTTATGAATCAAAAACTTAACTTCTGCACACTTAATGAAATTGAAAGATGATATTTGTAACAAATTATTTTCAGTTTATAAAACCTACGCATAACACGAATCAGATTTTAAATTTTAGAATTACTTAAATGATAAAATGAGCAAGAATTTGATTATTAATAAATTATCAAAGTGGATATTTTATTTGATTCTAGATGTTAAGAATCCCAGAAAAATAAAATAATAAAAAGGATTACTTCAAAACACAAATAGCCTTTAAAATAAAACGAACATAAGGTTGGTTCGGGAAGATCACTGGCCAACATAAATCAGAAAAATTAGCGATGGTTCCACAGCAATATTTCTTGATTCCATGGAATTGAAAATGCAAAATTCCCTTTAGACGATCACGGCATTCACTTGAGGTATTCTTAAATATCTTAATGCACGCTTGAGGATCTGTCGGTTGAGTACTCGAATATGGCCATGTCATTGCGAAAACAAGAACCATGAGCATAAAAGTAGTCCTCATCCTCTTAAATTCCTTTGAATTGATCAATTGATAAATCAAAAGTATTTGATTTGTAATACTTACATGTTGATGATAAAACCATTTTATACTTGTTTTTAAACTATCTTTTAAAATGGAATGTCTAGATATGGTCTATCCAATCTATAGATAAAAAACTGAGCCATTTTATACTTTATTTTAAACAATCTTTTAAAATGAATGTCTAGATATGGTGTATCCAAACGGGCAGTTTTATTTTATAGATCGGTACATTTGACTTTTTCATGTAAAATATACTTATATTTAATTTTTAAAATAATTAGATTACTAGAAGATTGAAAATGTGGAGAAAGTCACTCGTAAAGAGACTTGAGTACCTCAACAAGAATCAGTTCTTCCATTTCTCTTCTTTTCTCCTTATTTTTATTTATTTTCTTTATTTTAGTAAACAAACCACCAACACAATTCTATCATAGAAATATGAGTAGAATAGTAAAAATCTTTTAAAAATTACTAGAAAGTCTATGAACCCCTAGTAAATTACAATAAAAACCATCGTTTAGTTTTTCAGTTGAGATTATTTTTAATTAAAAAATCCATACAACTAATTTGTGTATACAGGTCATTAATTTTTGTAATCAAAAGAGATAATACAATCAACAGTCCCATAATATCGGTGTTACAAAAAAAACACTACTTTCTTTCTCCATCGCTTAAACCGTAACCGTTTAGTCAACATTCGTGATATCGTCTTCGCCGAAATCGTCTTCTCCGCAAGCGTATTTACGAAATCGTCTTCGCCGCAATCGTATCTACGAAATCATATTTTTGGTATGTTGTGGCTGAGTTTGGTTTATGTTGTGACTGAGTTTAATTTATGTTGTGACTGAGTTTGAATTTTGTAGTGACTTAGTTTAGTTTATATTGTGGCTGAGTAATTTATTATGTTGTGGCTGGGTTAGTTTTCTATTCCGGTTGAGTTATATATTATGTTGTGGCTGAGTTAATTTTCTAGTGCGACTGAGTTATAAATGCAGTTGTGGCTGAGTTAGTTTTCTATTGTGGGTGATTTATATATGTGTTTTTATGATCAGATGGATGTTTATGAAGATGAAGCACAAGATTACCCTCCAAGACTTTACGCTGAAGGGGCTTCTAATCTAAAAAATAAAGAAATTAATCACAATAATATGGGAGAATTCCATCACCTTAGATAAGCAATAAGACGGGATGTGTGGGAACACCTGAAACAGTTTCCTATTGGAATAATTGTTAAGCTAGTTAAACGCAAAAGCGTGTGGTCAGGTAGGACTCTACATTATCTATGTAGACAGCTGCGAGTACATAAGAAAGAGATTTGGATTCGCGTTGGTGATCAACCTATCAGGTTTAGCTTACACGAATTTGGTGAGATCACGAGGTTAAACACAGATCCAGTGCCAATAGGAAATTTTGAACCTGACCAATACAAAGCGTTTTGGGAGGAGCTGAATATGCGACTTGGGATGAGACCCAAGTTAGATGGACTGGGGGCAGCATTAGAGGTCTGTCCAGCCTGGAGTTTAAAAAAGCGTAAATGGTTAGAGCTGTTACTTCTTCAAGCCATGGGACTTATGGTTTGCATTATAATTCTAGGATACCATTTGAAAGTGGAAAAAGAGTATTCGACGATGAAGCCATGATGATGTTTCCATGGGGTCGGACTGCATATGAAGTTTTTTTTTTATTCTATTAAGATGTTGAATCCACAAGGGGGGTCATACACCATAAGAGGTCTGAGAGATGTTTTATTGGTGTGGGCGTATGAATTTGTCACTTGCTTTGGAGAGCGTTTTGGGAGAGTAGTCGATGAGTAAGGACATCCGCTTTTTCAATGGGGTGGAAAGCGTACACGTTCAAGTTTTGCTACTATCATCTTCGACGAGATCAGAGAACATGGTGAGGTAAGGTTTCATGCTGAGTTATTATTTATTTGGTGGCTGAGTTATGAGTATTTGATGGTTGAATTATTATTTAGTAGATGATTGACTTAATCGTTTTTGATGGATGAGTTATTAAGTATTTTGTTGATGTGTTGTGTTTTTCACACATTTTGCATATGTTTTCTAAGTGTTTTCAGGTCTTTATCGAGTCAATTTAGTCCTTTTTGAGTAATTACAGGTCTGGAGTAGGTTAAGAGACTCTACATATGAAGAAAGGAATGCAAATTGGAGTTTTCCTGCGTTTAAACCAAGAGGAGCAACCTGACGAGTACTCCCGAGTGAACGAAGCAACCGACTGACTACTCCCGCAGCAGAGATTTTTAAGGAAACTTCTAATATTTTGGGATTTGCCCCTAATCATCCTTATTTTCTCTCCTGCAGCCGCCAATGACTTGCAAGTATCTTTCCTGATTTTTATTATTTTTCTAAGCTACTTTTACACAAGAAACCAGACGCTTAGAGATTTGGACTTGGCGATTTGCTACCTTAGGAGGGAGAAGGCCATCTCTTTCGATTTAGAGAGGAACCTCCTGAACCCTATTTCTCTTTTCTTGCATCAGTATTTCATGTCTTCTCCTATATGATCTCTCTGTTTTCTTTTTCCATTGCTGAGTAGTCGGCTTGCTTAGTTTAGGGTGTTAGGGTGTTAGATCCGTGAGCTTGACATAAATAAGTTATAAATCGATTGTCTTCATTCATAGTTGCTGTTCCATCTTGAGTATTTCATGTTCTAGACTAGCTTCCAACTGAACTTGCATAATTTTTTTGGCTCAATAATATCAAGCAATATGGTCAACTCGCCAATTTGGGGAGTTGTACCAATCAAGTTAGTCAACTCGCCCGTTCGGCGAGTTGGACCGAACATAAAACAGATCTTATGCCTTCCGTTGAACCTCGGCGGATCCACCCCTCGTTTTGTATCGATCGGAGTTATCGTTGGGACTTTACGATAAAAAACCGCAAAGACTCATTTTCCTAAATGAAGTTCATGGTCATTGTACAAACGGAAACAGTTAACTCAACACCACAGTTGTCTAAACTATACGAGAAGTGTGAACTTCCTAGCTAAAGCGACGTCGTATTATTAAACGTTCTTTCAAAGAAACCGTAAAAATGTTTAAATCGAAATACAACCAAAAGAGGTCTAGAACGTGGCTAAAGACCCACTTGTGATTTTATACGAAATTTATCCCAACAATGTCATGACAGTGTATCTTTACTCGTAGAAGAAGATAAATCTCGCGAAATCAGAAGATAAATGTCAAGTTTCCAAGATAATGATGAAGATCAAGATAAAAAGGAATATTTCCATGAAGCGATAAACTCGACCTAGGGGAAAAAAAGGAAAGAGGAACCGACCTTTAGGAAAATATAAGGGGAGCCAAAGCTAAAGGCACAAGCATCCAAATATTTAGACCGAGAGAAGCTCTGTTAGCTTATAAGAACTTAGAAATTAGGTGCTAGAGGGAAAGAGTTATACTCAGATGTTTCTCCATCTTTGTTCGGTGATTCTGGTTTCCTTAGACTCCACAACTCATTTCACTTAGAAACCCTAAGCTTTATTTCTCGACATGCTCGGTTTCTATGACTGGCATTCGATTACCAGACGAACTTGCTCCGGCAGTTCGATATCTTGGTTTATTCAATTAGTTGAACTACGTTTGGCTTGATCCTCAAAAGGGGTACGTAGGAAGCCTTTCATAACGTTCAGTCCGAAATCAATCAAAAACCTTTTATCATATAATTTTCCGTCTTTTGTTATCGAGCTGCGACTCAACTAGGTTTAAGGTTTTTGGTTGCTAGAACTAGGTAACTGCTAACAGCTCTTTCGGTGAAGCTTTGATAATCCTTTGTAATGATCGCAAACGATCTTACGCGGATTCGAAATAAGATCCACTTTTTCTATAGATCGTTTTGTTATCTTTTCATACTTTCCACGTTTATTCATTACTTGTCGTGTGCCTCCAAAATCCGGGACCCGAGATAAAGTAAAGGTT
>CAJHQQ010004494.1:0-27454 GCA_905132885.1 Moricandia moricandioides | reverse complement strand
CGTGTGTATCGCGGGTGCGTATGGAGCTTATCGCGGATGCAGTTCTTACGCGGGTAAGCTTCTGTCGCGGTTGGTTCGTGTGTGCCGGCTGGTGTGTATATCGGATGATCCGATTTAGAGAGAGAGATCGAACAAGATGTGGAAAGCTTTAGGTGAGATTGAATCGATGGGTTTTAGAGTTAGGGTTCTTGACGGCTGCTTTTAGATTTATGAGTTTCGAGTTTTAGCTTAGGGTTTTACAGACGTATCGTGCTGATAACGTATTAAGAAACTAATGGGGGAACTTGTCTGTATTATTCATATCATCGAAAGTGCCCTTTATATATAGGGAATTACAATAGACCGTCATTAGATAAATGGTAATATAACATTCCTAGATAGACATAGAAAAGGAAAACAAGATCCCACAAGGAAAAAGAAAAGTCTTGGTCGATCCTTATCCACAATGGCCGGGGTATATTCCTTTCGGTCGGGTGAGATTCCTTTCGGGTCAGTCCGATCCTATCCATAGTCGGATCCGGTTATGTCTAATCCAATGGTTATTGCATCCACGGTTCATAAAAAAGATTCATTTTTCGCACATTATCTCAATAGTATACTTACCAGTTGATTCCATCACTTCGCAACTCACTATTGTTTGACATTTTGGTTTGCTCAAGTGACTGTTTCGAGTATTCATACATTATATGAAATGTTTGGGACAACAGGTAATAATTGCTTGGGACAAGTGATCTGACGTAATCATCCCTCCCTGCAACTATTTATAAATATTACAGTTGGTCCTAGAACTTTTCAAATCTATCCTCTGCTGACAGGATGAGATATATGTATATGGAATATCAACTTTCATCCGCCCGTTCATTGATGTGAAGCTCCATCACCACCGTCTTATTAATGAAGTAAGCAACTGCAACAACATACATGAAGTTCAATACCACCCTTGAACAGATGGTGAAGCTGGATAAATACTGACCATGTTTAAGAAAACTAACAAATGCAATCTGGTACAAAAACGATGAACAGGAAAAAGGCAACTGCAACATCTAAAAACAAAACTACAGAATGATGTTAACTTTTCAGAATTAGAAAATGAATTTTTTATACCTCAAATAGTTCGAATGCGCTGCCTTTTCGATATGTATCATCTTTCTTCTTTGACTCGGAAGGAAGCACTAGGAATAATAGCGCTCTCCACCCAATAAGTAAAACAGCAGTACTTCCAATTGTCACCAAGATAAAGCTATAAGACGGGATGTGGCCTGACGAGGTTGACCTTATGATCACCCCAAGCTACAAGGAAACGAAGAAGCCTAAACAGTTTAGCGAAACATAAAGTTATAACAGAGACACTAACATCATAAAACTACATGCCAGTTGACACACAAAAGAAGAATCCACACAACAATGGACCTGAATCTGATCCAGAAATAGACAAATCATCTACCAAACCACAGAGCATCGTTCAAAAATTTAACAAACCAGAGACACATATTATGATCATTACAAATATTATAACCAGATATATATACAAATAGCAAACCTAATGCTTGAAACAAATACTAAAAAGATTCAAATTGGTTAATGCTAAAACAGTTTAGCAGACACATGAACATGTAGTTAAGAGATAACATCCCAAAGCTATATCAGTTGAAATAAAACAAATCTACTTCAGAAGAATTATACATAACAAAACTTAAAAAGCTTTATTTTCAAATATAGCCAAAAAGAGATCACTAGATTGCTAGTTTTCATTTTGGATAAATGTAGTTTACCGGAACACCAAGAGCCCAAGATTTAGTTGCTGCTAGCACAGCTTTTGACTGACCCTTCATTCCTCTCCCTTCCTCCCCATATCCTCCCAAGAAATAAGCACTCAGAAACCATCCTGCCAACACAATTTTGGCATTCCATTTCAACCAAAGCTTTTTCTTTTCTTTTTCTTTGTAAAACTCCATTTCAACAAAAGCTTCTCAAACAAATGACACAAACTGTGTTAGCTGTGTGGAAAGAACGTTACCGGCAATGAAAGGGTCAGCTGTGTGAAGAGTGTCAAAGCTAAACACGGGGAATCCATGGCTGAATCTTCCAATCGCAGAGAAGATAAGAAAAGCTAGAACATCCCCACCAGCAAGTAACGCCACACGGCTGAAGAAACCCACATACAATAAAATGAAATGAAAGAAAACAATATACACAAAAAGCAAAAAAACTTTACCTCCATTTCTTAATTGAAGCATTCGATTTTGGTTTATCGAATTGAATAACGCCTTCGAGAGGAACATTCTCTTGACCGACGAAGACTGTGTCGTCTTCTGTAGATGGGACCTGGGAAGGTGGAGTAGAAGGTGTGGCGGATTTGACGCTTCCGTTTGAGTCAGAGTTAGAGAGAGTGAGGACTACGCGTCTCCGACGGCGAGTGTTCGCGGAGGGAACGAGTCCGAACCATGGATCCGAAGAAGGAATACGAGGGTTGGATTTAGTGATGAATCTGACGGCGGAGACAGGTCCGGTGGGAGCGCGAAGAACCAGCATTATCCTTCTGTTTGCCTAAAGAGTTGGGTGGAGTAGTATTTGGATATCAGGAGATGACTTGTTTTAATTTAAGTTTGATACTAACTCGTTTGATATGAGTTTAATTTGTTTTATACTGGTTTAGATACTAAAAAATTAAAACTAAGCTAAACTTTCGTCTATGTAGATTCGAGTTTCGATCTTTGAAAATTGTGGTAAATAGGTTCATAAACTTAAAATTTGTGCAAATAGGACGAGCATAAAAGATTGTGTGGAACTACAGTATTTGGGTGAATCTCTCAATTATACATTTTAATTTTTTTTGTCACAAAAATAGACTTCAAAGAAAAAATAATCAAAATAAACCTTTTTATTTGAAATTTTTTTTTCTTAATTTTTAACCTCACCTTCAAAACTTCACCTCATAACTCTAAACCCTAAGTTTAGATTAGTTAACTCAAAGAGTATAAATGTAAATTTACACCATATAATAAAATCTATTTTAGTCATTTTTCTATTTAAACTCTATTTTAGCGACAAAATTTATTTAACTCTATCTTAGGATATTCCTCTAATTACTTTTTGTACCAAATAAGAAGAATTTATGTTAGGGTCAAAATCGATCACGACGGAATCAACACCTGAAACTTCTTGGAAAATTCCCTCTTTAGAAAAGAGGAGATAATATATTAAAGAAACGAAGAGCGGGAAAAACAAAATCAAGTTTCGTATGATTCATACGGTAAATCCTAAGGAAGGTTGCTATAAGCTTCGAACAAACTGATCCCGAGTATCGAAACAACGAAGCAACTGTAAGGCTCGATCATCCAATTCGCCCGAACGGGAGAGTTGGACCAAGCAAGATGGTCAACTCTCCCATTCGGCGAGTTGGACCAATGAAGATGGTCAACTCGCCTATTCGGCGAGTTGGACCAAGCAAGATGGTCAACTCGCCCGTTCGGCGAGTTGGACCGAGCAAGATGGTCAACTCGCCCGTTCGGCGATTTGGACCAAGGAAGATGGTCAACTCGCCCAATCGGCGAGTTGGACCAAGCAAGATGTTCAACTCGCCCATTCGGCGAGTTGGACCAAGCAAGATGGTAAACTCGCCCGTTCGGCGAGTTGGACCAACCCAATTCACCCCGAGGCGATTTGGACTAAACATAAAGTAGATCTTATGGCTTTCGTTAAACCTTGGCGGATCCACCCCTCGTTTTGTCCCGATCGAAATTATCTTTGGGACTTTACGATAAAAACCGCGAAGACTCATTTTCCCGAATGAAGTTCATGGTTATCGTATAAACGGCGACGGTTAACTTAACACCACAGTTGTCTAAACTATACGAGAAGTGTGAACTTCCAAGCTAATGCGACGTCGTATCATTAAACGTTCTTTCGAATAAATCATAAAAACATTTAAGTCCAATCACAACCCAAAGAGGCCTAGAACGAGGCTAAAGACTCACTTGCGATTTCATACGAAATTGAGCCCAACGATGTCATGATGGTGTATCTTTACTCCTATGTCTAAGTGTATAACTATCACCCTACCTTGTTGCAACCACATCCTATCAAGTCAATCACAGTGAAACTTTATATACCCTATCTTAGTATAGCAACCAAATACATTCTACCAAGAACTTAGCGAATACGAGTGTGACTCGCCCCTCTACTGATTTCATTTCTTTGCATAAAATAAAAGTGCAGGCTTTACCTTGGAAGTATCGATCAAATGATATATGAACTCTTACCTCTGCAAGTATCTGAACACACAGGTAGCCTTCTCTGATTCATTTCCTCTCTCTCTCTTCTCACTTCTTCTCAGTCAATGTCTCACATGTTTTGAGGGTATCATTTTATTTTATTTTAATTGACTGAGATATTTGGATAGACTTCCATGAATCAAGCCCTAATGGTTTTTGTCACGAGATCATGTTCACTTCTTTTTGACCTTTTTATCTCTTTCTTGGATCATATGAATCAAGTTTTAATGGTTGTAGCCACCAAATCATGTTCGACACCTTTTTTAATCTGAAGGGGAGAGAGAGGGGAATGAGAAGCACACAAACTTTTCCCTTCAAGACTTGCAGAAGGAATCCGAAACAATGTATACCAAATCACAAAGCAAGCAAATAATGTCAGGATTAGTGTTGGAAATCAGCTTTGGTTCTTCCAAACTTTCTAAGAAAGTGTGATATAATGGCAGGATGATCCACTTTGGTATCTCTAGTAATCTCTGCAAATAATCTTCTAAGAATGGTGCTAAAGTGTTGTTAGTCAATAATAAATCTTGATCATAGTCCCCTTCTTGACTCAATATTTTTTTTTGAAAAACTTATATATATATATATATAGTAAATAAGACTCAAAACAAATCAAAGAGCATCAGTGAACCTCCCCCAGACTTAAATTACATTGTCTCTAGTGTAATCCGTCCCGGAATGGTTAGAAAAAATCAAATCATAAGTGAATAGCTTAAAAAGAAAACTCGATACCTCTCTCTCTGTAAGAGGGTGTCGATCGATGGTAGGCATGTGTGGTCGATCGATGGTCGCGATCCAACGTCGACCGATGGTGCCTCTATGATGTCGATCGATGGTGGACTCAAACAGTCTGTAAAAACAAAGTAAAAACTCGAAATAAATAGTTGTATAAGTAAAAACTAAATAAAAAATTACTAAACAGTGGGTTGCCTCCCACTTAGCGCTTGGTTATTGTCTTAAGCTCGACGTTTTGGAACTCTGATTCAGTCCGGATGAGAAGGAGAACTTGCTCCAGAACAGCTCTCAGGGTCCCTCTTCCTCATTTTGTTGATGTTATTGATAAAAGCTCTTGCAGAAGCTTCCCCTTTGTCTTTCATCTTTGGATCACATAGCACCCTGACCTTGGTAAAAGGTTGCATACTTCCTTTGCAGCACATTCAATACTCAAGACTTCCCTCATAACATCGTGAAGGAACTGGTGACAAGAAATTTGTATCTATCTTCTTATTCTTTTCCTAGCCCTTCCCCCAGACTTAGGCTTTTCAATCACAGGTTTCTCCAAATTCTGGAGAGTGTCGATCGACACTATTAGGCGAGTGTCGATCGAAGGTGATGCTGGTTCTGTGGTTTCGTGGTTTGAATCAGATGCAGGTGTTGGATATTTAGACAGCTTTATCCATGAAATAAACTCCGCACTTGTGTCTTTCCCACAGGATCGTAGAAGACATTTTCATCAACATTAGTAAGGCGCATATTATTCTTCTTGAGATCACAAACTGCCCCTATTGTAGCCATAAAGGCTCTTCCAAAGATAAGAGAAGATTCTCGACCGGATATGCTTCCTAAAACATGAAAGTCCACATGAATAGTTCATTCACCTATATCTACTTTAACATTCTTGATCATGCATGTTGGGTTTACCTTGGAGTTATCCGCGAAGGTGAAGCTATCATGATGCTGACTGCAGATCCAGTATCACAGAGGGCTTATGGGAAATTGGTGTCATGTATACAGCAGGGAGTCAGAAACTTCCAAGGATCTTGTTCCTTCTTCAGTGTCTTCTTGGATTTAAGGCTGACCATATTAAACAGCAACTCAATGTCCTTACCCGTCTCCTTGCTCTCTCTGAAGAAATTACCAAGTATGTACTGGTGATACATACACGAAAGACATATCCTTAGGGACCCTCTTCACTCTCTTTTGAAATCCATCAAGTTCAGCCTTGTTTGCTTCTCTCCTGAGGTGTTTGGGAACATAGGGTTCTCTAGATCTCACTCACTTCTCTGGACTTCTTTCTTTTTCTGCCTGCTTGTCCATGGCAGATTCATGTTCGTCCAGCTGGTATCGATCGATATATGGTGTGTACTTTCGTTCGATATTGTCAACGAAAGAGGTTTCAGCTTGAATCAATTACCCTTGTTATGGTGCATCGACATCCTGCTGATTGGTGGTCACTGTTGGCCTTTCTGATGAACAGTGTGCATTATGGCTTGACAAGTGCGTGTGTCGATCGATGCTTGTCTGCTGTCTTCGATCGTTTGTCATCGGTTGATGTCAATCGATGTTGTCCTGTTGGTGTCGATCGACGGAGTTCGTTTTAACACAATACAGGTTGGGAGGAAGCTGGTGTCGTGTGGTGAAGTCTGAGTGGCTCTGAATTTTCACCGTTCCTACGTGCTCTTCTAAGGGTGTCGATCGATGCTCATTTAATGGTGTTGATCAACACCAGTGCGAGCTGCCAAAGGTCATAGAACTTTTGACTAAAAAAGCACCTTCTTCCAGCTTCTCATGTTCGATTACTTCCCCAAAGTCATTATCTAAGATGGAAACAACCTGATGCCTCTTGCTCTCCTCAGCCTTCTCTTTAACTAGAGGTTCTAGCCTCTTCACAGCTTTTGTTTTCTGAGAATTCTGGGTGTTTAGCATCCTGACATGGGTGTTCATGGCTTCTAATTTTTCATTCAACTCTTTCTGGATAGAATCCAATCTTATATTTAAGTATGCACTCATCTTCTGCTGAATTTCTAGGGCTCGTTCCATCATAGATTCCATCCTCTGAATATGGTCCTGAAAACAAATTTCATGTATATAATTATCATCCTCTTCTCCATCCTGTTCCACCAACGAGACTTCATGTACAAAATCAGTTTTTTCCTCGACCTCAATGATCTTGTCATTATTCGTAACACCTTATTGCATTCTGTGACTATCCATATCCTAATATTGTTGCTAGACACAAATCTGAATCAAGCTCTTAGCTTCCTCTGGAGTCCTAGTCCCAAAGTTCCCTTCGCTTGCCTGATCCAACAATATATGATATTACGCATCAATACCTTTGGAGAAGAATCCCAACAGTTGAATCTCCGTGAAACCATGATGTGTACAGTCTTTTTGGCACCCCTAAATATGTCCCAAGAGCTTCTAAACCCTTCAGTAGGTCCCTTAGAGAATGTTAAAATCTTATCCCTTAGCTCTTCGGTCTTTGCATCATCAAAAAAAATAGTCAGAAACGCAGTCTTCACATCATCCCAGGTAGTGAGAGATCCTGGTGGTAGAAGTTTCAGCCAAACAAGTGCATTCCTAGATAGAGAAAACTTGAATAACTTGCATAGAAGATAATCTTCAGTTTCTTCATGCTCTATGATTCTAGAAACAAAATCCTCTAGTGTTTCAATGTGGTCCTTGGGATCTTCATGGGGAAGGCCATGAAAGGGGTGCTCGCTCACATGAGTAAAGTATGCATGTCTTATCTGGCCGTTGACCCCCTGGATTTCTCGAGGTTGAATCGCAGACCTATCAATATAGAATCGAGTGGGCCTGATCAACTCTGTTATCGATCGATGCTCAGGGATTACAGCCCCCTGTGCATATAATTTCTGACCTGCTGCATTACACAGATAACCCTCAGGGTCATGCAGGTCTCCATTCCTATCCCTAGTCAGAATAAGTGCTACAACCATCTCTACTCACCAGTTACTATCGATCGATGGTAGAGTAGAAGTGTCGATCGATGTTCGTCCAAGAGTGGTGTCAATCGACGTCGAAGTGTTGTTGTCGATTGGTGCTAGACATTTCTTTCTGCGGATGGTGCGTTGAATAGCTGCTGGGTCTGAGAAAAGTAAGTTTTTTTCCTTGTTACTCATGGTACTGCTCTGCATGTACCTGAAAGACAAGGAAATTTTATGTAAGTAACTGAAACAGAAATAAAAGAACCTAGACTAATCCTATTAATCAAATCTAATGGCGATCCTTGCTCCCCAACAACAACGCCAAATTTGATGTAACTTTTATTTTGCACTCTCAAATTAACCATATAAGCTACTTTTTACTCTCTCAAATAAGAGGTTCAATTGTATTACTTAGGGATCGAATCCACAGGGAGCTTGGGCACACAATAGACTATAGATGTTTAGATTAAGCTAGGCAAACATTTTATTCAAGAAGTAATAAGAGAAAAGTAAGCAGGTGATTAGTTTGATGAAATTAAGATGAAATAACTAGGTCTACGGATTTATCAATCAATAGATTCAAAACACAAATCAAGGATGCTAAGGGTCTTATAGATAAAATTATAGAACTCAAATTCAATAAGCAAGTAATCCAGCTCTCACATGCAACTACTAATATAGATGCCTAAGTTCTATGTTACAGCTCTCGCATGAAAATAAGGATCGAGCATCGATCGATACCAATGCTTGGGTATCGATCTATACTACCTCAGACAAGCATTAAAACACATATCGATAATGTTCAACTAGATCATAGACCAACTCTCATATGCGCCTAGATATCTAATCCACACATGGCTCGGGTTTTGTTAATTAATTGCATTCTAGTGCCTCTCAGTTTTCCTATGATTTTAGGTTCAAGCAATCAGTCACACTCTCGTGTTATTCCACTACTCTAGATCCTAGTATTACAAGCCACCCTGGTGTAGAGATCTATAGATAACCTAGCAATCCTATGACTATCAGATTGACATTAAGAACATGAAATCCCTAAGCCTAACAAGATGATTACCTAGACATAGAAGCAATAACACAAATCATAGTCTGAATAAATAATAGATATAGAAATCAATATAAAACTAATGGCGTTCCAATCAATCTACAAAGGAGAATTGATCTTCTCTCCAAAACTTAAGACAAAGAATAAAATAAAGCTTAGCCGTCAACAATGGCTTAGAAAACTATATAAATTAGGTCTAAACTCGTCCAGGGATATTCTGGTAAATTAAGGCTTTGGCCTTCGATTGACACTCATTCATCTTCTCGACAGCTTCCTCTCGCGACCCAGACAGACCACGCTTAAGTAAATCGGGCATAACATTAGATCTAACCGTCACATGTACCTCAAACCCGTGGCATTGGAAATCTAACTCAAAGCTCTATCTTCTGTATAAATATAAGATCAATCTCACCGTGAGAATGTCTCCATCCATAGCTAAACAGCTGATGCATCTGCGCAGTTTTGCATCTTTAATAGCTGTAGAATCACCAAAGTTCTCCAGAACTTAATTGAACCTGAAATACTCTAAAACATACTCCAAACACATATAATAGACTCTGAATAAGGCTGATATCATGACACAATAGTGGAAAATAGCAGGCCCTATACCTCGCCCATTGGGCGAGTTGGACCAAACGCGTCGTCCAACTTGCCGAACGGGCGAGTTGGACCAAACGAGCCATCCAACTCGCCCAATGGTAAACGGGCAAGTGAGACGGCTCATTTGGTCCAACTCGCTCGTTCATCAAGTTGGATGACTCGTTTGGTCCACCTCGCCCAATGGGCATCTCTGCTCGCCCTTAACTCCATCTCTGCGTTCTCCTTTGTATCTCGATCAAAACGTCTCTTGTTTCGTCTCAATTGGAGTTACCGTTGGAAGTTTATGGTAAAAACCTCAAACACTTGTTTCTCGTATGAATTCAGATTGATCTTATAAAACAGAAACGGTTAACTTAACACCCTAGTCGCCTCAACTATACGATTAATTTGAACCTTCCTATAAAAATTGACGTCGTATCACACTTACGATTTTAATCTTTAAAAGCTGTAGAATCACCAAAGTTCTTCAGAACGTAACTGAACCTGAAAATACTCTAAAACATACTCCAAACACATATAATAGACACTGAATAGGGCTGATATCATGACACACTAGTGTAAATATCTGGCCCTATCACTCGCCCATTGGGCGAGCTGGACCAAACGAGTCGTCAAACTTGCAGAACGGGCGAGTTAGACAGCTCGTTTGGTCCAACTCGCCCGTTCGGCAAGTTGGACGACTCGTTTGGCCGAACTCGCCCAATGGGCATCTATGCTCGCCCTTACCTCCATCTCTTCGTTCTCCTTTGAATCTCGATCGAAACGTTTCTTGTTTCGTCTCAATTGGAGTTACCGTTGGAACTTTATGGTAAAAACCACAAAGACTTGTTTCTCGTATGAATTCAGATTGATCTTATAAAACGGAAACTGTTAACTTAACACCCTAGTCGCCTCAACTATACGATTAATTTGAACTTTCCTATAAAAATTGACGTCGTATCACACTTATGATTTTAATCGTAAAAACGTTTAAGTCTAAAAACGGCCCAAAAAGGTCTGAAACAGGACTGAAAGCACACTTACGATTTTAGATGAAATCGAGCCCAATGATATTATGACGTTCTATATTTTATTTGCAGGAGAAGATGAAACTCAAGTTTGGAAAATAATTGTCAAGTTTCAAAGGATAAACACCAATGTCGAAAAATATGGATCGACGAACCAAAACCGCAAGATAGGTTCGAGCCTAAACGTGGCCAGGAAGAACTAATATTTTTAACATTCTTAAGGGGCATACAGACACGAGAAGAGGAAGGGGAGATGAGCAAGCAAAACAGAGAAGAGGTTAACCCAAACCTTCAAGAAAACTAAGTAATGGCCAGCTTGGAAGTTTTGGAAATCAGACTTGGAATTTTCGTAGGAAGGTACTTAGAAATAAAAACGCTTCAGAGATCGCCATAAAACTTAAAGGAACTTAGGATCTAGGAGAATAGTCTAGTGAGCTAAGTCCTAGGCATTTTCCTGTCTCGATCTATTGTTCTGTGACTGTTCATGCATATCTTGCAAACCGATCTCAACTCTCAGAAAATCGAGAAACGATTGCCACACATACTCAGCTCGCTTCCTAAAGAAAGAAAGAACTAGAAACGTGAATGTCGTCCTAAAACCGACTTGTTCCTAGCAATTTTCTTAAAACTGACACATTCCTAGTCGTCAACCCGAAACTCACCAAGTCACAATCCTAGCGTCGTCTTTAAACGGACCTGGATTTCGGATAATCCCATTCTTCAAAAGAAAAAATGTAAACCCTTCAAAATATCGGTTCAACTGTATTCTTTAGTAAAACAAGGAGGGAGTAGGTACATATACTATACTCGTATACTCCCATACTTCAATTGTTTTTGTCTCGGCATCAAGATAGCGCTTTCGACAAAGCAAACTCTCGCAGCAGTAGACAGAAAATCATTACGCTAACTTGTTTTTGGCGACCCAGGGTTTGTTTTTGGCGACCCAGGGTTTGTTTTTGGCGACCCAGGGTTTGTTTGGTGACCCTAACTTGTTTTAGTCGTAAAATCTTGACCGTAACTCCGATTGAGACGAAACGAAAAACATTTTGATTGCGAATCGAAGAGGATTAAAAAGGAGAGACACAGGTCTTCATTTGTTGACCCATACTTGAAGAGCCGAGGTCGCCATATGGCGACCCAATCTTTTAAAGGTTAGTTCGCCATATGGCGACCCGGATTTGTCGAGGTCAGGTCGCAATATGGCAACCCGGACTTGGAGAGGTCAGGTTGCCATATGGCGACCTGGAATGCTTGAGGTCAGGTCACCATATGGCGACCCGGATTGCTCGAGGCCAGGTTGCCATATGGCGACCCGGACTGCTCGAGGCCAGGTTGCCATATGGCAACCTGGACTGGTCGACGTAAGGTTGCAATATTGTGACCCAGACTGCTCGAAGCCAGGTCGCCATATGGTGGCCCAGATTGTTTGAGGTCAGGTCGCCATATGGCGACCCGGACTGGTCGAGGTCAGGTCACCATATGGCGACCCGGATTGCTCGAGTCAGGTCACCATATGGTAATCCAGACTTGTCGAGGTCAAGTCGCCATATGGTGACCCGGACTGGGTGAAGTCTGGCCGCCATATGGTGACCCGGACTTTTTGGGTCTAGGTTGCCGTATGGCGACCCGTGCTATGCATTTGCAGGTCACCATATGGCGACCCGTATGCTATTCTCGGGACTTCTCGTAATGATGACTCTCTACTGGCGCCTTGATCGTTCACAGTCTTGTGTACCAGGACCTTCGGTTTAAACATTTTCCGAGACCTTGAGCCGTTGATTTTGTCGTGACCGATTTTGACCCCAACAGTTTTCCCTATCTTGTTTTCTCTAAAACATTGTCCCCTCTTTTTTAAAGAGGACGCTTTTCCAGGAAGTTTCATGCGTTAATTCCGTCGTAACCGATTTAGACCCCAACATCAAAAACTAAATCATAAGTAAAAGGTAGAGAGAAAGTTGAAAGTTACCAAAATACATAAGGAGTGTTAACCGATGGTGTGTGATGATTGTCGACCGATTGTAAACCATCTAAGCCGTCGAACGATGGTGAAGTGTTGATATCGACCGATGGTGGTTTCAAAATTTTCTACACCTTCTTTGAAAATCTAAAGTAATTAAAAAAACACCGTAATTAATAACTAAATAATGAAAACCAAATTAAAACTTACTACAAAGTGGGTTGCCTCCCACTAAGCCCTTGGTTATAGTCTTAAGGTCAACGTTTGGAATTTTGGACTAGTAAGGTGGTTCATCGAACCAACATGGAAAGCATGTATCCACATACTCTCTGTTCGTCTGAAACCATGCACTGATGAAGCTCCTCACAACTTCTTCTCCTCTGGTTCTCTGGTTGTCCATCCTTATCTGAGAAGTCTCCATTGTACTCATCCATTCCTAAAGAGTTTGAATGCATTCCATCATCATGTTAAGCCTGGCATCTGTGGGCTCCAAAATATCATCCAATCTCTGGTAGATACAATCCCTCATTAAATATTGAGAAAGGTAAACTTCATCAAGCTTGTCTTCCAATAACTTCTCTGTTACCAGCCTTTTCCTATATGCTGTGTGATGACTATTGATCGATGGCCTAGTGTTGCCGGCGGTCGATGCTTAACTAACTGCTCCAATCGATTGTTGTTGTTGAATAATCTGATGAGTGTAGTCCCTCTTCTGCTTCATCTCTTCCATGCACCTGGTTAAACAGGCAATACTGTTATTGAATGGGTGGTACAGGTCATCAAGCCTCTTGTAATAGTCATCCATAATCATATCATAGGCTCTGTAAACTCCTTGTACCAGGTTGTCAATTTCTTGTATGTTGTAAGAGTATGTGTTTTGTCTGGATCTGCGACTGTCTGCTCCATACTCTGGCAAACATAGATGAGTATATTCATGTACGTTGCCTCTCTCAAGAATCTCCCTGATGTCCTCCTTAGACATATTGATGATTCTTCCATCCATTGCTCGTCCACTGCCATTCTCATCTCTGTAAACTCCATACTCATCTCTCTTCTCCCACCAAAATATTCTTAAGTTGTTGTTGTCAAAAGCTCTGGATCCATATTCAATGAGAACATGGATCGATGGTAGACGTGTGTTATCGATCGATGCTGGGACTTTGGTTTCGTTTCAACTGGATGAAGTCTTTAGACTTCCAGAACTCAAATGTATCGTGCTCAACTTCTTCTTCTGGCTAAAGTTCTGTGTAATTTGGGTTGATCTTCTATGGTGCCATCTCACGGTAGTTCTGTCCAGTGTAGATAATATCTTCTGGACTTTCTTCTTCGTTCTGATCTGTGGTATGAGCGCCGGTCAATGATTGAGGTTGGAAATCGACCGATTTTTTTATGCTGAGACCGTCGACAATTGTTGAAGTTGGGTATCGATCGATTCGTAAGGGGGGGGGGGGTTCCATGCAGTGTTTATATGTAGGTGCCTTCCACTGATGTCAAGGTTTGGGTATATGATGTACCTTGTTATTTACCAGTTTTAGACCATCATTTGGACGCTATTTGGAGTGTATTATTTGTGTATGGACTGTGTTTTACACTATTTACAGGTCCATGAACGGTTCAGAGCATTATGAGGATCATGAAGCTTGTTAGAGAACCCAGAAGAGATATCCAGTATATGTTCACATTCAGCTAAGTACTAGTCGACGTCAAGAAGGACCATCGATCGACGGAGCATCCTTGTTGTCGATCGACGTCCCACTCTCAGAGTATTGGCCGACTTCAAGCCCAAGTCAAGACGACTATGAGAATGCTCTTGGATGTGTCTTGACCTAGTTTATATGGGTTCTGCCATTGTTTAGGTAGAGAAGAGAGGGGAGAGACCACATTTTATTTTACAGATTTTAATTTTCTTGTATTGAGATTTTTAGTAGTTTACGGGAGAAGATCTGAACTCCTTCAGAGATCAGTATTGTAACCCAATTTATTATCCTATGCATTATATTATTCAGTTCATCATGTTTTCTTTGATCATTTCTGTGTAATTCACCTGTTAGATTTAGGGTTCATAATGGTACTGATGAATTAGCCCCAAAATAGGATAACTAGGATGATGTAGTATCAATCTTTGGAATTGTGTTTAATGCTTTCGTTCTAGAGTAGCTAACTGGGAACTTGAACTTAGAACATGGACAACTACGAGAGCTGACATTACACAAGATTACATTTCAAGCCCACGTTAGAGACATGACACAATATTACAAGATTACCCCTGGATGAGTTTTGACTTAGACTTTAGGGTTTTATATTTATACTTTATGTATTTCACCAAAAAAGTGGGTGTTGTGCTGGAGTGCTGGGTGCTAGTTAGTGTGCTTTGTTTGTGTGTGCACCAGCACTCCATAGTTTTAGGATTTCTTAGGGAGAAGATTTATAACTCCTTAGAGAGATTTGTATTGGAACTCTAATACTTTATCTATGCATTGTATTCAGATTATTATTCTTACTTTGATTATGTCTGAGTAACTACCCATTAGATTTAGGGTTGAATGATAGCAATCATGGATTAGCTTAAAAGTAAGATTTCTAGTTAAGTTAATATCCATCAATTGAGTTGTGCTTAATGCTTGCATTTTAGAGTAGCTAACTAGGATCTCGAAAGTAGGACATCGACGACTACGAGAGTCAGTTTTGTGCCAGAATAGACTCCATTGAACTAGGTTGTTAGGTGCATGCGAGAGCTGGACTGATTAGCTTTGTGAACATATCAAATCTCTTTCACAGTTCCTTCATCGTCGATCGACATAAGGCCTTAGCCGTCGATCGATGGTCTTTCCTTTTGCTTGCATACGAGAGTTGGAGTTGAAAGGATCAGAATAGTTAATATTTGAGTTCTACAATATTTACATATTTTTGCATCTTATACCCTATGATTCATGAAGTTTGAAACCCTAGATCTAACATATTTACATTTACATCTAGTTAGATTATTAGCATACTTCTATATTTACATTATTAGCATACTCTCCTATTTACATTACTAGCATATTTCTATATTGCATCTACACTTCTGATAAGGAATATTTCCTTAAACCAATTACTTGTTACCAATATATATAACCACCTAGCTTAATCTTTAGAAATAAGAAATCTATGTGTGGCATTGTTCTCTGTGGATTCGATCCCTAAGTACTACACTTGATCTCTCTTGGCAAGAGTATTGTTCTGTGTGTTAGGATTAAGGGTTAATTTGACAGTTAAGAAGAAGAAGAAGAAGAAGAAGAAGAAGAAGAAGAAGAAGAAGAAGAAGAAGAAGAAGAGAAGAAGAAGAAGAAGAAGAAGAAGAAGAAGAAGAAAGAAGAAGAAGAAGAAAGAAGAAGAAGAAGAAGAAGAAGAAGAAGAAGAAGAAGAAGAAGAAGAAAGAAGAAGAAGAAGAAAGGAAGAAGAAGAAGAAGAAGAAGAAGAAAAGAAGAAGAAGAAGAGAAGAAGAAGAAGAAGAAGAAGAAGAAGAAGAAAGAAGAAAGAAGAAGAAGAAGAAGAAGAAGAAGAAGAAGAAGAAGAAGAAGAAGAAGAAGAAGAAGAAGAAGAAGAAGAAGAAGAAGAAGAAGAAGAAGAAGAAGAAGAAGAAGAAGAAGAAGAAGAAGAAGAAGAAGAAGAAGAAGAGAAGAAGAAGAAGAAGAAGAAGAAGAAGGGGGAACCTGGTCAGAAATACCACGTTAGTGCATTGATAGTGATGATTTTTTGACAAGAGATGAAGAGAGAACAACTCCAAGAGAGATATTTCTTTAGATAGTTTGCACTGGTGTCGATCGCCACCCGTTGCTGAGCATCGATCCTTTTTGCCTAAACAATGGCAAAACCCATTTAAACTAGGTCAAAACTTGTCCAGGGGCATTCTCATAATTCGTCTTGACTTGGGTTTGAAGTCGGCCAATACCCTATTAGTGAGCCGTCGATCGACAGAAAGGATGCTCCGTCGATCGACAGAAAGGATGCTCCGTCGATCGATGGTCATTCTTGACTTCGACTCGTACTTAGCTGAATGTGAACATCTACTAGATATCTCTTCTGAATACTCTAACAAGCTCGATGATCTCCATAGTGTTCCAAAACATACCTAAACCTATAAAGGCTCTAAAACACAGTCCAAACACACATAATAGACTCCAAATAGGGTCCAAATGATGGTCCAAAACTGGTAAATAACAAGGTATATCAAAGAGCCATGCATATTCGCCACTTTCCGTTTTTATTTTTGACCACAACAGGGTTAGCAAGCCAGTTAGGATACCTTACCTCTGTTATCGATCCGACTATAAAGAGTCTTTCGACTGCAGCGGCCCGTTCTGGTCCTAACATTTGTCTCTTTTGTTTGACTGGTGTGAAAGTTGGGTCGACATTAAGTTTTTGACATGTTATGTTTATGTCAATACCTGGCATATCCTCTTAAGCCCAGGAAAACATATGAAGGTTTTCCTTTAGACATTTTTAAGTTCAGTTTTCAATGGTTCATGGAGGTTAGCGCCAATCTTGATGCAGCGCTCGGGGAACTCATCGTCGAGGCATACTGAAATCACAAGTTCGCAAGTCAGCTCGCGCTTTTCTTCTAAGGCCTCAACTTTCCGCAATTTCCAAAATATTTTTGTTTTGTCTTGTTTTGGGTAGTTTTTTAGAAATTGACTTCCATCTCTTTTTTAAAGAAGTTTTTGCTGTGGAATGGTTTCGTTTTATTTCTGCAGTGAAACAAATTGGCGATACTTTCTGATCTTCCTAGATTATTTTGATTCCATATGCAGTTGGAAACTTAAGGTATAGGTGGTATGTTGACAGAATAGCTTGCATGGATTTTAGCCAAGAAGTGTCCATGATTGTATTGTTTGATGTTGGGAGATCAATGACAAAAAAAATTCTACTACTTTTGTACTACTCCTAGCTTTAACAACCGAGGGTCATAGTAGTTTACCTTGAGAATCCCATTATTGGGCCTGAAATTTCTGCCATTTCAGATAGTTCGACTTTCATTCTCTCAAGGGTACTTTTCAAGATGAGAGCAGCTAATCTGTGTTGACTAATATTCTTTTGAGGTCGATATCTCGGTATTTGCAGTTCATTGACCAGAAGATTGTTGTGGGGTTTATCCGGATTGGATGTTGCCATGATTTTGAAGGATATGATGTCGCTGCCTGCATTGTCAGACATATTGTCTTTTGTTCGTTCGGTGATTTTTAGTTATAGAATCCGACCCCCTTCTTCTAGAGCCAAACTATGGGAACCAAAATTCGCATTGTCGATTTTAGTAAATCGAGGAAAGCCAAAATTCTCGACTTTCCTTCAGGACCCGGATTCCATGCGTAAACACATGAATACAAAAAAGAGACCACAAAAAAAATTCGTAAGAGATTGCACATAGGCGTTTTTATTGATTAATATGAAGTATAGGTCACAAAGTTTAACCGGAAACAGGATGTACAAAAAAATTTCAACCATGGAGAGAAAGAGAACAAAGAAGTAAAACTTTCTGAGTATTGAACTAGCTAGTCTAGACACCAAAGTCCTATGTTCTCTTAATGCTAACAGAAATTTCCTAAATTCTAATTTTCGGATCCCTTTTGCTCCGCGACTTGGGTCTTCTTATATATGCCTTCTAGGTAGGCCGTGTTTTTTTTCTTCCCCTAATTCGAGTCTATCACTTTGCGGAAATCTTCCTTATCCTCCTGATCTTCATCATTATCCAGGAAAATTGACACTTATCCTATTTTCCATTTATCTTCTTCGAAAATCAAGTAAAACATCATTGTTGTTTTGCTCATTCTCATCTAAAATTTTAAGTGGGCTTTTGCCATGTTTTAGACCTTCCCGGGCCATTTTTTTACTTAAACGTTTTTACGATTTATTTTGGAGAAATCACCTTCCATACGCTGCTGGTTCCCACACCGTTGGCTCCATGAGATAGTAAAAACCAATAGTATAGTCGAGATAACAATGGTTTTGAGTTGAACTTTTACGAGAATACACGTCTTTGCTAATTTTATTATAAAATTTCAACGGTAACTACAATTGAAACAAACCATGAGAAAGTTCGGTCAAGACTCAGAGGGACGAGATATAAAGGCAAGACAAGTGGAGGTGTCATGGTTACCTTCTCTCGATGAGGAGCAGAGTGGAGACATCGTGGTCGTCGGTTGGCGATGAGGAGCCGAGAGGAGATGTTTGCATCACCTGTTGGCGACGAGGGGCAAAGAGGAGGCATTTTCACCTGCTGGTGATTAGGCGTGGTCGCCTTCTTGCGACGAGTCAAGGAGGAAGTATGGTCTCCTGATGGCGACGGGGCGAGGAAGAGGATGTGGTCTCTTAATGGCGACGTGGAGAGGGAGTATGGTTTCGTTGCCTGATGGCGATGTGGATGAGAGATCATGGTCTCAGCCACTCTGCGATGTTCATATTTTTGTGTACTTCTTGTTTTTACGAAGCTTCTCCCTTAAGGTTTTCCCAAAGTTATTTCGAACGAGTTTTCTAAATGAAATCATAGCAATCTTGGACGTTGATTTCGAGATTAACAATTTTAACCCCAATAAAGCATATGTCTCATCCATATACACCAATATTTCCATTCTCAACCCCATGTAATTTTTGATTACCTTTTCAGCGGCACGATCCAACCGCTTATGCCAACCTTCTATTAATTCCTCCTTTCCCTATATTCTAACACGGCACAGGAAGAAGCTGTCAACCCATCCCATGATCCACTTGTCTATTCTTTTGGACCAATGACCAGATCCAAAACTAAGGCCTTAAAGGAAGCTCTTGTGGTTTTGATCAAATTTGTTAGAAGAAGATGAGCTCACACATGGCAAGGAAAAGGGCCGACTACTTAGTTTAACCTCTCGGTTATCCAAGGATTAGATGAGTTGGGTTTTGTTACTAAACCCCTTAGAATTATGTGTACCTTAATCCTATTACGTTTGGTTTAGGTTTTGGCTTTCATAAACCAATTAGGGATTTTTTCATAAAGTCGATTAGGTTAAGGGTTTTAGAGCAGGTATAGTTTTCCTTTATATTCAGTCATGTAACTCTTTTGCAAACTACCAATACACTTAAGTTTTTGTTATTCAAGTCTCTATGAGCTTTCTACTGTATTTCTTCTTTGAGCATTCCATCATCAATAACCAGGAAGGATACCCTTCTGCATAGGTGACATCCATCCAGCATCCATAGACGAGGTTACACTCGTGGATAGTTGTAGAGAGAAACTCAAGGATCGACCATCATCCTTGCGTGAAGAACCACCCATTGATCAAAGATCTAGTAGCCTTTGATCCTATCCAATCACATCAACGAACTCATTGACCTCACAAGTTCTAGTAGTCTCGTGAACATCCCAACTACACGTGATCCGGATTGAGTAGACATATCCAAGGTCTCAAGCAGTATCAGAGCTACTTGAAGGGGTTTTAGGGTTTGTGTTCTAGCTCAGTCACATTCATTTTGTTCTATCTATCTTTTGTAACAGTCAGGATGGGCCATCTGGAAACAAAAGAAAACAGAAAAGAAATCTTTACAAAAAGATACAATTACCTAAGAGAAATCAGGTCAAAGATCTAGGAGAAATCAGATCTTGGATTGGTTTTGACGTCAAACATATTCCAATCTATCTTGTTCACGTTTAGGGTTAGGGATTCAAGATTTTAGGTGGTTGGAACCTTGGTCAATGCTGAACTCATAAAGGAATCAGGTTGCTTATGGAGTCACCAAAAAAACCGAGAGAGAAAGGGGGTGTTTACCTAAAGTTGTATAAGT
This sequence comes from Moricandia moricandioides, assembly GCA_905132885.1. Taxonomy (NCBI): domain Eukaryota; kingdom Viridiplantae; phylum Streptophyta; class Magnoliopsida; order Brassicales; family Brassicaceae; genus Moricandia; species Moricandia moricandioides. The sequence goes on along the minus strand of CAJHQQ010004494.1, from coordinate 7,097 downwards.
CTTTTCACGTTGAATCAATGGCGGATGAACGACCAGAAGGCAAGGTATTGGACGACCCGTTGTCCAGAAAATATCTCTCGATCAACTTTAGTTTGAAGCCATGCTGGGAACACTTGAAACTACGCTATCAACACGAGCGGAAATGTTTTTTTCTGATGTTCTTGGTATTAATACTTATTAACCTGCATGTCGATCTGGAGGAGAAGTAGCAAGGGTTCCTATAAGAGCTAGACGTGAATGATGCAGCAGCATCTAGCACATTGACGCCAACCTAAACATTCCAATTAGGAATGTTTCCTTTTTTTATGTGTTTTAGTTATATTCCTTTTTTTCTTATGTGTTTTGATAATTCCTTTTTCTACTAGGAATTAGATTTTAATGACGGTCTAAAGAGTCCTATATAAGGAACTCTCTTAGCACTTTTGTAGACATTTTTGATTTATAAAACAAAGCTATTGCTTATTACCTTGAAAGATTCGATTAAATTCATCTAACAAGAAGTTGGTCTCAAGAAGCTATCAAAAGAAACTCTTGATCGATCCAAGAACAGGTCTCTACGAACCCTCAAAGTTCTTGATCGACCGTTCACCCAAGTCATACACTGCGCCAGGTTGGTATCAGAGCTTTGCTATGCTCTGAATCCAGCTAACCTTCTACGATGGTTCGAAAGACTCGTTCTCAACAACAAGTCGATGACGATATCCCAGCTACTCAACAATCCATCAACGATCTACAACAACAAATCGCAGACCTCACTGCGGCCGTTGCTGCGCTCAAAATGCAACGCCCAAACCCGAGACACCTCCATCGCTGACCCGACCAGCTCACCATCTCCGATGACTCCGATAATGACCCAAACCCCTTCACCCCACTCCGCCAAAACCGCCAAGTCCCAACAACACGACTCAGACTCGAACGAAGACAACAATTATTGAGCATCGAAATTTAGTTTCAAACTCGACTTCACCGAGTTTCATTGTACTACCGTGGCCGAAGCAATATTAGATTGGTTTGTAACCATGGAAGAAATCCTCAAATTCGAACAAATTCCGCAAGATCATTGTGTCCCACTTATAGCCATTCGATTTCGTGATCGAGCAGCGGCTTGGTGGTCGCAAGTCAAAACAACTCGGTCAAGGTTAAGTAAAACAAAGATCGTCTCATGGGATAAACTTAAAAGAGAGATGCGCAAGAACTTTTTACCATACAACTATGATCAGTTGATGTTCCAGATATTTCAAAACTTACGGCAAGGAACTCGTACCGTTGATGAATATGCACGGAAATTTTTCAAGATGATCAATCTTGTCGAAGTACGTGATACGGAGGAACAACTCACTATGTGTTTCACCGGAGGACTACGCCAACAAATTCAATTTACCCTGAACCTATTTCAACCTAAGTCTATCTATGAAGCTCATCAACAAGCCATGACAGTGGAGGCTCAAGGCCAAACCAGGTTTCAAGCTTGGGGTACAACCCGACCACCCAGACAGACCACTCCTCAAACTCCCTCGACCGAAATGACTACGGCCAAACTGAGACAACAATAATACCTGTTAATCCCAATCAGCAACCTCGTCCTGGAGGCTTCAAGTGTTTTTCTTGTGGAGAGGCTGGCCATCGACAGTCCGCGTTCCCTTCGCGAACTAGACTCGGGTTACTTATGGAGGAAGTCCAGCAAGATCACGAGCCCACCTACGATGACGAACCAAACGATGAGGAAGAAGAAATCCACACCGATTCAGGTCATCTCCTAGTGGTGTTCAGGTCATTCTTCACACCTAAGGCCAACGACCAGTTTGCCCAACGCAACAAACTCTTTCTGTCACGGTGTACAATATATGGTCTTGTTTGCTCCTTTGTAATCGACTCCGGAGGTTGTGAAAACGTCATAGCAGCTGACGCGGTTACCAAACTAAAGCTGCAAGATGAACCCCAACCTTCACCTTACAAGCTTTCATGGTTACAAAAAAGCTATGATCTCGTGGTCACATGGCGGTCATTATTTTCTTTCTTCCTCGTCCCGTCATATAAAGATCAAGTCTATTGCGATATTGGCCCCATGGATGCATGCCACTTACTCCTTGGTCGGCCTTGGGAATTTGATCGCCGCATTAGCCATTACGGCTTCTTTAACAACTACAGCTTCACTATCGACAACTGCAAGTACATCCTCAAGCCTTTGTCCCCAGTCATCGCCAAAGACTCCACTAATCCTAACAGCAACCCCGTGCTATACTTTAATCGCACACCATTCATCTCTGCTATGCATGAAGCTGGTATTGTCCTCACAGTCATCTCCAAACCAAAGGTGCAACAACACCCAACGAAAATCCCACCTGCCTTTGCGTCCATCATCTCCAAGTTCTCGGACGTTTTTCCAGATGGACTTCTTACTCTACAAGATATCCAACACCGTATCGACTTACTCCCGTATGCCGCCCTTCCAAGCCGTTCACATTACCGCATGATCCCAATTGAATAGGAAGAATTACGTCACCAAGTAGAAGAAATTTTTGCCAAGGGTTTCCTCCCCGAAAGCCTACCTCCGTGCGTGGTTCCAGCCCTTCTCAATCCAAAAAAGATGGTTCATGGAGAATGTGTGTGCATAGTCGGGCCATAAATAAAATCACATTTTGTTATTGTTTCCTTATTCCCCGTCTGGACGACTTGTTATATCAAATTGGGACTGGTTCTATCTTCTGAAAACTTGATCTGAAAAGTGGGTATCATCAGATTGGAATCAATCTGGGCGATGAATGGAAAACAACTTTCAAGTCACGGGAAGGTCTTTTTGAATGGATGGTGATGCTTTTCGGGTTGTCTAACGCTCCAAGCACATTCACGCGCGTTATGAACCAGGCTTGTGGGAACCGAAATTCGCACTGTCGATTTCCATTGAATTAGGAACGCAGGGTAAACCCTAGTTTCCCAGAGGTACATGATATCTGCTAAACCACACGCCAGTCAGTCAGAATACGAAGTAAATATTGAAAAAACAAAGTAAGAATCGAAAAGAGAGGAAATAGATGTATTATTCCGAATTTGTGTATGAGCGTTTACAATAGGATAGGAGCATCAGCTATGAGAGCTGTCGGTGAGATCTCTAGTTCTAATGACCTAAGATTGCAAAACCCTAGTTGAGTCGCAGCTAGGATAACAAAAACGGAAAGTTGCCTAAATGCTCTAAGTGCTAAGCTATGTTTTCTCAGACTGGAGATTTTTGTCTTTCTGCATCATCACCCTTGATGTCCTTATATAATCCTCTAGAGGAGGTTTGCTCTTTCCATTTCTACCCTTGGTCGAATTTATCGCTTCGCAAAAATATTTATTTTTTCCTCGATCTCCATGATTATCTTCGGAAACCTAAACGTTTATCCATTCTTGCAAAATAAAATATAAACCGTCTCTATGTTTGGGCTTGATTTTTGGATAAAAATCACGAGTGGGTCTTTAGCCGAGCTTTAGACCTCGTAGGGCCGTTTTTGGACTTAGGCGTTTCTACGATTTTATCGAAAGAGCACTGCTAAGACGACGTCGTCCGAGAGTTAGGATCTTTTGTATGGGGCGTGTGACTCTAGGTCTTTAGTTAACCGATATCGTCTCATACGATCGACCCAATCCTTTCTCGAGAAAACCAGTTCTTTCGGTAAAGTTCCAATGTTAATCCCGGTCGAGACAGAACAAATATAAGTTTGATCAAGTATATAAAGAGGGAGTTTAACGAGGATGAGGTTAAACTGGATTGATTTAATTCTACTAGCCGAATGGGCGGGTCGAATTTCTCATGCCATCTAACACGCCCATTCAGCGAGATGGTCTTGTCGTTTCTACCAACTCGCCCGTACGGGCGAGTTGGTTGGTCCAAGCCGTCCAACTCGCCCGTATGGCAAGTTGGCCTTGTCCAACTCGCCGTAAAGGAAATTTGGTCGTGTCGTGCCAATCCCGTAGAGGTTTTTCCCAACAAAATCTGTCCGACTGGGCTGGATGCCATCCGGAGCCATTGACGAGTCCTTAATCGGTCGACTTTTGTTTTGCGGAGGCATGAGAGGTTGTTGAGTTTCCACCCGAGGGTTACTTCACTTGTTCCGAGGTGTTCCTGATGCAATGCCTTTTGTGGTTTCCTACTCCCGAGGTCATAGCGCGACTTCTCGTTTGTTCCAAGATATCGATTATTCAAATAAACCTGTGTGGTTTGCGGCATATTGTCAGGATTCTCGTGTTGAGTTACGAGTTGGGTATAACCCTCGATGCCAAACACCTCGATGTTTTGCTTAAACTAGTCTGGAAATCATCCATAATTTAGTTGAGGCCCCGGTCGGGGATGACGATCATAAGCAAATTTGTGTCAAAATACCACGAATGGCGGAAGCACTTCTTTTTTGTCCGTGTTGACGATGCGTCTGTAGAAGAAAATGGCCTCTCCGCCTTTAGGACTAGATGGGGCTTGAAAGGTATTATTGATCAAGTGTAGCCCCTTTTCTCTTTTCTTTACTTCTTTTTTTTCGTTTCGGTGGAGTTTGATCTCTAATACGTTTCGTTTACATTTTATTTTCATAGACTAATCTTTTCCGTCCGAGTCAGGAAGGTCTGGATACCATTCGAGACTTTCTTCGCGGTCGCTTGTGTTTTTTGGGCAACGTTTAACCCCAAGAGGGTCCGTCATACTGTTGCGCTCCACCGTTCTCGGTACCAGCCAGATTTGCCGAATGAGGAAAGATCGGAGGTGTCCAGGGATGGATTTGTTCCGTGCGCGGTTTGCACGAGATCTGTAAGACTGAAGACTCGAAAGGACAAACACTTTGTTGTTGAGGATGAAGCGACTAACGAGTGGTGCTCCTCCTACAATATACTAAGAGACTACCTAAATAGTCAAGTAGGTGGGGACAATGGCGATCGAGGCGATTTCGAAGAGCCGCTTGGTTTTGACTATCCTCCGGGCGCAGGTGGGTGCAGTGAGACCCCGGAGTTTACCCAGGCGTCGAGGATGGTCAATGTGGTAAGTTCTTGTCGTTTTCTTTTGAGGATGAGCTTTTTGGACTTCGAGATACTTGCAGGGCCTCCTTATGATGAACCGAGCACTTAAGGCTGAGGCAGCCAACAATGAGATTGCTCGTTTGAGAGATGAGTTGGAAAGTTCTAGTCGCCACGAAAGGGATTTGGTCGCGACCTAAGCTCGTCGCGCTTATAGGCGAGGGAAGAGGGAAATGGCCGAAGTCATGAGGACTCGTTGTGAAAAGTTCTCGTATCAATTCAAGGAACTTACGAAGGGAAATAAGGACTTTGGAGACAATCGCGAATTTCACAGTGCTGTGGGCGGACTATTCCTCACACATGATCCTAATTATTCGTTCGGTGCCGAATATGCGAGGCACACTGGGCGTATGAACGAGAGGGATATAGACTTTGTGATTACTCAGACTGAAGAGAAGATTTGGGAACAATGGGACCCTATTCCTATTTCTCCCGACACAGTGGAGGCCGAGGTGGGGAATGCCGATGAGACGGGCGAGGTAAATAATCTGACGGCTCCTCTGAATGTCAATGATTATTCACTTGGTAGATCGATTACCGGGTGTTTCGATTTTGATGAGTAATCGCGAGGTTGCGACTGATTTGAGAATGCCCTCTTCTATATTATTGCATGTTTCTGTCTTGTTCGTTTGTCAGCCAAATATGGTCGTATGTAGCGGGACTGGCCGAGTGTGGCCTTGAATCCATGTCTTTTACTAACTTTTATTCGAACAGTGCTTGTTTATGATGAATTGGTGTTTTTAGATGTTTGGGATTTGTTTACTGTAGAAAGAAAACTCGAGTTGTCATGTCGACTTCCTCCTTTTTTTGCAGATCTTCCTATTCGTTGTTCGTGCTAGATATTCGAGGAGTTTTTGAAGTTTCGGGAATGTTTAGATATGGACGAAGAGACATGCTTTTAGGATATCGTATCTTTTTGATATCATGTCTTGAGACGTTAGAGACCAGTGTGCTGGGTTTAGGGCAAGACCTAGGTTTACTTTCGGTTTAAGGCTTCGCGATGGCTAATCGGATTTCGTTTTGCCTATTTCAATTTTAACCTGACTCCGTTCCAATTTAAAGTCCGCGATAGGTTCTTGGCTTATACGACTTGTCTGGTCGGAGTCGAGCATCTCTTCAGGGACAATTTTTAAGTGTCCCGAAAGTGCTAACCAAAATTTTGGATTTCTTTTATAGCGCGATATTTATCCTAGTCGGATGTGAGAGGATCTGTCCTTTGGACGGACCTAGGTGCGTTTGTTTAGGACGGCTAAAGTTCTCGGCGTGGCCAATTGTCGAGTGTTTTGTAGTTGCGAATGGATTGGGGGTGTATTCTCGAAAATTCAGACGACGTCGCACTAATATTTTCGAAAACTCACGTTTCATAAGTGACGCTTTGAGCATATGGAACCAGGATCTCGTGCTTTGATCTGGAATCGATGATTCGACTGAAATAGGATGGTGTAGAGTTGATCTGTTTTGAGGCAGAATGATTTTTTGCGAGTTTCCTTTTCTAGGATGGTGCGATAATCGTTTTGCTCGTGTAAGGATGTACAACATAGTGTTTCTTTACGGGATGATTGAAAATTTACGAATTTATAAAGAAGTCTTTATTGTCGAGAAAATTTTGAAAATCCCGGGTACAAATTCAATATTTTTTATTTCTAAATGTGGGAATATACGAGTGTTCGTATATGTACCCATTCCCCTCCCCCTTTTTAGAGAGTTGGATAGCTGAACTCGTGTTTTGACGAGCTGCTAATATAGCCTATTTATTACCAGTTTTAGACCATGTTATAAGCTCTATTTAGGGTCTGTTATGTGTTTAGGCTATGTTTTGAGGTCTTTACAGGACCATGTACGTTTGGGGGATATATAGAGATACTTGGAGCTTTTGGAGCATTTGGAAAGGAATAATCCATAGCTGATCATTGAAGTGTGAGATTAACATCGATCGATGATACAATGTAGGCGTCTACCGATGTTACATGACCAAGATCGATGTTGCTCATCTGCCATCGATCGATGTCCAGTTCGCAGATAGCTAACTTTCAAGCCCAGGTTAGAGACATAACACAAGA
>CAJHQQ010004493.1:0-27457 GCA_905132885.1 Moricandia moricandioides | reverse complement strand
CAAATCTCCAAAACAGGGTAAACTGGAATCACTTCGGTTAAAAGTGGGATAACTTCTTCATCATAACTCCTATGATCATGATTCAACTTCAGGGTGATTCTAAACTGATTTATGAGTCCAAATCAAGATTCTTACATCGTGATTCATTCTGGTTTTATTTGTATCAAGAAGGAAATTGCAAAATCTCCAAACAAGGTAAACTAGAATCACTGCGGTTAAAAGTGGGATAACTTATTCATCATAACTCCAATGATATTGATTCAACTCCAGGGTAATTCTACACTGATTAATGAGTCCAAATCAAGCATACTTACATCGTGATTCATTCTGGTTTTATTAGTATCAAGAATAAATTTTCAAATCTCCAAACAGGGTAAACTGGAAGTCACTTCGGTAAAAAGTGGGAAAACATCTTCATCATAACTCCTATGATCTTGATTCAACTTCAGGGTGATTCTACACTGATTTATGAGTCCAAATCAAGATTCTTACATCTTAATTCATCTTGTTTTGTTAGAATCAAGAAGAAATTGCAAAATCTCCAAACAGGGTAAACTAGAATCATTTCGGTTAAAAGTGGGATAACTTCTTCATCATAACTCCTATGATCTTGATTCAACTTCAGGGTTATTCTAATCTGATTTATGAGTCCAAATCAAGATTCTTACATCGTGATTCATTCTGGTTTTATTTGTATCAAGAAGAAATTACCTAATCTCCAAACAAGGTAAACTAGAATCACTTTGGTTAAAAGTGGGATAACTTCTTCATCATAACTCCTATGATATTGATTCTACTCCAGGGGTGATTCTACATTGATTAATGAGTCCAGATCAATATTCTTACATCGTGATTCATTCTGGTTTTATTTGTATCAAGAATAAATTGCCAAATCTCCAAACAGGGTAAACTGGAGTCACTTCGATTAAAAGTGGATAACTTATTCATCATAACTCCTATGATCTTGATTCAACTTCAGGGTGATTCTACACTGATTTATGAGTCCAAATCAAGATTCTTACATCGTGATTCATTCTTGTTTTGTTAGAATCAAGAATAAATTGCCAAATCTCCAAACAAGGTAAACTGGAGTCACTTCGGTAAAAAGTGGGAAAACATCTTCATCATAACTCCTATAATCTTGATTCAACTTCAGGGTGATTCTACACTGATTAATGAGTCCAAATCAATCTTCTTACATCGTGATTCATTCTGGTTTTATTAGTATCAAGAATAAATTGCCAAATCTCCAAACAAGGTAAACTGGAGTCACTTCGTTAAAAGTGGGAAAACATCTTCATCATAACTCCTATTATCTTGATTCAACTTCAGGGTGATTCTAAACTGATTTATTGAGTCCAATCAAGATTCTTACATCGTGATTCATTCTGGTTTTATTTGTATCAAGAAGAAATTGCCAAATCTCCAAACAGGTTAAACTAGACTCACTTCGGTTAAAAGTGGGATAACTTCTTCATCATAACTCCTATGATCTTGATTCAACTTCAGTGATTCTCAACTGATTTATGAGTCCAAATCAAGATTCTTACATCGTGATTCATTCTGGTTTTATTTGTATCAAGAAGAAATTGCCAAATCTCCAAACAGGGTAAACTAGAATCACTTCGGTTAAAAGTGGGATAACTTCTTCATCATAACTCCTATGATCTTTATTCAACTTCAGGATGATTCTACACTGATTTATGAGTCAAAACAAGATTCTTACATCTTCATTCATTATGGTTTGATTAGAATCAAGAAGAAATTGCCAAATCTCCAAACAGGGTAAACTGGAATCACTTCGGTTAAAAGTGGGATAACTTCTTCATCATAACTCCTATGATCTTGATTCAACTTCAGGGTGATTCTAAACTGATTTATGAGTCCAAATCAAGATTCTTACATCGTGATTCATTCTGGTTTTATTTGTATCAAGAAGAAATTGCCAAATCTCCAAACAGGGTAAACTAGAATCACTTCGGTTAAAAGTGGGATAACTTCTTCATCATAACTCCAATGATATTGATTCAACTCCAGGGTGATTCTACACTGATTAATGAGTCCAAATCAAGCTTCTTACATCGTGATTCATTCTGGTTTTATTAGTATCAAGAATAAATTCCAAAATCTTCAAACATGGTAAACTGGAGTCACTTCGGTAAAAAGTGGGAAAACATCTTCATCATAACTCCTACCGATCTTGATTCAACTTCAGGGTGATTCTACACTGATTTATGAGTCCGAATCAAGATTCTTACATCTTGATTCATTGTGGTTTTATTAGAATCAAGAAGAAATTGTCAAATCTCCAAACAGGGATAAACTGGAATCACCTTCGGTTAAAAGTGGGATAACTTCTTCATCATAACTCCTATGATCTTTATTCAACTTCAGGATGATTGTCCACTGAGATATGAGTCCAAATCAAGATTCTTACATCGTGATTCATTCTGGTTTTATTTTTATCAAGAAGAAATTGCCAAATCTCCAAACAGGGTAAACTAGAATCACTTCGGTTAAAAGTGGGATAACTTCTTCATCATAACTCCAATGATATTGATTCAACTCCAGGGTGATTCTTCACTGATTAATGAGTCCAAATCAAGCTTCTTACATCGTGATTCATTCTGGTTTTATTAGTATCAAGAATAAATTGCAAAATCTCCAAACAAGGTAAACTGGAGTCACTTCGGTAAAAAGTTGGAAAACATCTTCATCATAAACTCCTACGATCTTGATTCAACTTCAGGGTGATTCTACACTGATTTATGAGTCCGAATCAAGATTCTTACATCTTGATTCATTGTGGTTTTATTAGAATCAAGAAGAAATTGTCAAATCTCCAAACAGGGTAAACTGGAATCACTTCGGTTAAAAGTGGGATAACTTCTTCATCATAACTCCTATGATCTTTATTCAACTTCAGGATGATTATACACTGATTTATGAGTCAAAAAAAGATTCTTACATCTTCATTCATTATGGTTTGATTAGAATCAAGAAGAAATTACCAAATCTCCAAACAGGGTAAACTGGAATCACTTCGGTTAAAAGTGGGATAACTTCTTCATCATAACTCCTATGATCTTGATTCAACTTCAGGGTGATTCTAAACTGATTTATGAGTCCAAATCAAGATTCTTACATCGTGATTCATTCTGGTTTTATTTGTATCAAGAAGAAATTGCCAAATCTCCAAACAGGGTAAACTAGAATCACTGCGGTTAAAAGTGGGATAACTTATTCATCATAACTCCAATGATATTGATTCAACTCCAGGGTAATTCTACACTGATTAATGAGTCCAAATCAAGCTTCTTACATCGTGATTCATTCTGGTTTTATTAGTATCAAGAATAAATTTCCAAATCTCCAAACAGGGTAAACTGGAGTCACTTCGGTAAAAAGTGGGAAAACATCTTCATCATAACTCCTATGATCTTGATTCAACTTCAGGGTGATTCTACACTGATTTATGAGTCCAAATCAAGATTCTTACATCTTAATTCATTCTTGTTTTGTTAGAATCAAGAAGAAATTGCTAAATCTCCAAACAGGGTAAACTAGAATCATTTCGGTTAAAAGTGGGATAACTTCTTCATCATAACTCCTATGATCTTGATTCAACTTCAGGGTTATTCTAATCTGATTTATGAGTCCAAATCAAGATTCTTACATCGTGATTCATTCTGGTTTTATTTGTATCAAGAAGAAATTACCTAATCTCCAAACAAGGTAAACTAGAATCACTTTGGTTAAAAGTGGGATAACTTCTTCATCATAACTCCAATGATATTGATTCTACTCCAGGGTGATTCTACACTTATTAATGAGTCCAAATCAAGCTTCTTACATCGTGATTCATTCTGGTTTTATTAGTATCAAGAATAAATTGCCAAATCTCCAAACAAGGTAAACTGGAGTCACTTCGGTAAAAAGTGGGAAAACATCTTCATCTTAACTCCAATGATATTGATTCAACTCCAGGGTGATTCTACACTGATTAATGAGTCCAAATCAAGCTTCTTACATCGTGATTCATTCTGGTTTTGTTAGTATCAAGAATAAATTGCCAAATCTCCAAACAAGGTAAACTGGAGTCACTTCGGTAAAAAGTGGGAAAACATCTTCATCATAACTCCTATGATCTTGATTCAACTTTAGGGCGATTCTACACTGATTTATGAGTCCAAATCAAGATTCTTACATCTTGATTCATTCTGGTTTTATTAGAATCAAGAAGAAATTGCCAAATCTCCAAACAGGGTAAACTTGAATCACTTCGGTAAAAGTGGGATGACTTCTTCATCATAACTCCAATGATATTGATTCAACTCCAGGGGTGATTCTACACTGATTAATGAGTCCAAATCAAGATTCTTACATCGTGATTCATTCTGGTTTTATTAGTATCAAGAATAATTTGCCAAATCTCCAAACAAGGTAAACTGGAGTCACTTCGGTAAAAAGTGGGAAAACATCTTCATCATAACTCCTATGATCTTGATTCAACTTCAGGGTGATTCTACACTGATTTATGAGTACAAATCAAGATTCTTACATCTTGATTCATTCTGGTTTTATTAGAATCAAGAAGAAATTGCCAAATCTCCAAACAGGGTAAACTGGAATCACTTCGGTTAAAAGTGAGAAAACTTTTTCATCATAACTCCTATGATCTTGATTCAACTTCAGGGTGATTCTAATCTGATTTATGAGTCCAAATCAAGATTCTTACATCTTGATTAATTCTGGTTTTATTTGTATCAAGAAGAAATTGTCAAATCTCCAAATATGGTAAACTAGAATCACTTTGGTTAAAAGTGGGATAACTTCTTCATCATAACTCCAATGATATTGATTCAACTCCAGGGTGATTCTACATTGATTTATGAGTCCAAATCAAGCTTCTTACATCGTGATTCATTCTGGTTTTATTAGTATCAAGAATAAATTGCCAAATCTCCAAACAGGGTAAACTAGAATCACTTCGGTTAAAAGTGGGATAACTTATTCATCATAACTCCAATGATATTGATTCAACTCCAGGGTGATTCTACACTGATTAATGAGTCCAAATCAAGCTTCTTACATCGTGATTCATTCTGCTTTTATTTGTATCAAGAATAAATTGCCAAATCTCCAAACAAGGTAAACTGGAGTCACTTCGGTAAAAAGTGGGAAAACATCTTCATCATAACTCCTATGATCTTGATTCAACTTCAGGGTGATTCTACACTGATTAATGAGTCCAAATCAATCTTCTTACATCGTGATTCATTCTGGTTTTATTAGTATCAAGAATAAATTGCCAAATCTCCAAACAAGGTAAAATGGAGTCACTTCGGTAAAAAGTGGGAAAACATCTTCATCATAACTCCTATTATCTTGATTCAACTTCAGGGTGATTCTAAACTGATTTATGAGTCCAAATCAAGATTCTTACATCGTGATTCATTCTGGTTTTATTTGTATCAAGAAGAAATTGCCAAATCTCCAAACAGGTTAAACTAGACTCACTTCGGTTAAAAGTGGGATAACTTCTTCATCATAACTCCTATGATCTTGATTCAACTTCTGTGATTCTCAACTGATTTATGAGTCCAAATCAAGATTCTTACATCGTGATTCATTCTTGTTTTATTTGTATCAAGAAGAAATTGCCAAATCTCCAAACAGGGTAAACTAGAATCACTTCGGTTAAAAGTGGGATAACTTCTTCATCATAACTCCAATGATATTGATTCAACTCCAGGGTGATTCTACACTGATTAATGAGTCCAAATCAAGCTTCTTACATCGTGATTCATTCTGGTTTTATTAGTATCAAGAATAAATTGCAAAATCTCCAAACAAGGTAAACTGGAGTCACTTCGGTAAAAAGTGGGAAAACATCTTCATCATAACTCCTACGATCTTGATTCAACTTCAGGGTGATTCTACACTGATTTATGAGTCCGAATCAAGATTCTTACATCTTGATTCATTGTGGTTTTATTAGAATCAAGAAGAAATTGTCACATCTCCAAACAGGGTAAACTGGAATCACTTCGGTTAAAAGTGGGATAACTTCTTCATCATAACTCCTATGATCTTTATTCAACTTCAGGATGATTCTACACTGATTTATGAGTCCAAATCAGAATTCTTACATCTTGATTCATTCTGGTTTGATTAGAATCAAGAAGAAATTGCCAAATCTCCAAACAGGGTAAACTGGAATCACTTCGGTTAAAAGTGGGATAACTTCTTCATCATAACTCCTATGATCTTGATTCAACTTCAGGGTGATTCTAAACTGATTTATGAGTCCAAATCAAGATTCTTACATCGTGATTCATTCTGGTTTTATTTGTATCAAGAAGAAATTGCCAAATCTCCAAACAGGGTAAACTAGAATCACTGCGGTTAAAAGTGGGATAACTTATTTATCATAACTCCAATGATATTGATTCAACTCCAGGGTAATTCTACACTGATTAATGAGTCCAAATCAAGCTTCTTACATCGTGATTCATTCTGGTTTTATTTGTATCAAGAATCAATTGCCAAATATCCAAACAGGGTAAACTGGAGTCACTTCGGTAAAAAGTGGGAAAACATCTTCATCATAACTCCTATGATCTTGATTCAACTTCAGGGTGATTCTACACTGATTTATGAGTACAAATCAAGATTCTTACATCTTGATTCATTCTGGTTTTATTAGAATCAAGAAGAAATTGCCAAATCTCCAAACAGGGTAAACTGGAATCACTTCGGTTAAAAGTGAGAAAACTTTTTCATCATAACTCCTATGATCTTGATTCAACTTCAGGGTGATTCTAATCTGATTTATGAGTCCAAATCAAGATTCTTACATCTTGATTAATTCTGGTTTTATTTGTATCAAGAAGAAATTGTCAAATCTCCAAATAGGGTAAACTAGAATCACTTCGGTTAAAAGTGGGATAACTTCTTCATCATAACTCCAATGATATTGATTCAACTCCAGGGTGATTCTACATTGATTAATGAGTCCAAATCAAGCTTCTTACATCGTGATTCATTCTGGTTTTATTAGTATCAAGAATAAATTGCCAAATCTCCAAACAGGGTAAACTAGAATCACTTCGGTTAAAAGTGGGATAACTTATTCATCATAACTCCAATGATATTGATTCAACTCCAGGGTGATTCTAAACTGATTAATGAGTCCAAATCAAGCTTCTTACATCGTGATTCATTCTCTTTTATTTGTATCAAGAATAAATTGCCAAATCTCCAAACAAGGTAAACTGGAGTCACTTCGGTAAAAAGTGGGAAAACATCTTCATCATAACTCCTATGATCTTGATTCAACTTCAGGGTGATTCTACACTGATTAATGAGTCCAAATCAATCTTCTTACATCGTGATTCATTCTGGTTTTATTAGTATCAAGAATAAATTGCCAAATCTCCAAACAAGGTAAAATGGAGTCACTTCGGTAAAAAGTGGGAAAACATCTTCATCATAACTCCTATTATCTTGATTCAACTTCAGGGTGATTCTAAACTGATTTATGAGTCCAAATCAAGATTCTTACATCGTGATTCATTCTGGTTTTATTTGTATCAAGAAGAAATTGCCAAATCTCCAAACAGGTTAAACTAGACTCACTTCGGTTAAAAGTGGGATAACTTCTTCATCATAACTCCTATGATCTTGATTCAACTTCTAGTGATTCTCAACTGATTTATGAGTCCAAATCAAGATTCTTGCATCGTGATTCATTCTTGTTTTATTTGTATCAAGAAGAAATTCCCAAATCTCCAAACAGGGTAAACTAGAATCACTTCGGTTAAAAGTGGGATAACTTCTTCATCATAACTCCAATGATATTGATTCAACTCCAGGGTGATTCTACACTGATTAATGAATCCAAATCAAGCTTCTTACATCGTGATTCATTCTGGTTTTATTAGTATCAAGAATAAATTGCAAAATCTCCAAACAAGGTAAACTGGAGTCACTTCGGTAAAAAGTGGGAAAACATCTTCATCATAACTCCTACGATCTTGATTCAACTTCAGGGTGATTCTACACTGATTTATGAGTCCGAATCAAGATTCTTACATCTTGATTCATTGTGGTTTTATTAGAATCAAGAAGAAATTGTCACATCTCCAAACAGGGTAAACTGGAATCACTTCGGTTAAAAGTGGGATAACTTCTTCATCATAACTCCTATGATCTTTATTCAACTTCAGGATGATTCTACACTGATTTATGAGTCCAAATCAGAATTCTTACATCTTGATTCATTCTGGTTTGATTAGAATCAAGAAGAAATTGCCAAATCTCCAAACAGGGTAAACTGGAATCACTTCGGTTAAAAGTGGGATAACTTCTTCATCATAACTCCTACGATCTTGATTCAACTTCAGGGTGATTCTAAACTGATTTATGAGTCCAAATCAAGATTCTTACATCGTGATTCATTCTGGTTTTATTTGTATCAAGAAGAAATTGCCAAATCTCCAAACAGGGTAAACTAGAATCACTGCGGTTAAAAGTGGGATAACTTATTTATCATAACTCCAATGATATTAATTCAACTCCAGGGTAATTTTACACTGATTAATGAGTCCAAATCAAGCTTCTTACATCGTGATTCATTCTGGTTTTATTAGTATCAAGAATAAATTGCCAAATATCCAAACAGGGTAAACTGGAGTCACTTCGGTAAAAAGTGGGAAAACATCTTCATCATAACTCCTATGATCTTGATTCAACTTCAGGGTGATTATACACTGATTTATGAGTACAAATCAAGATTCTTACATCTTGATTCATTCTGGTTTTATTAGAATCAAGAAGAAATTGCCAAATCTCCAAACAGGGTAAACTGGAATCACTTCGGTTAAAAGTGAGAAAACTTTTTCATCATAACTCCTATGATCTTGATTCAACTTCAGGGTGATTCTAATCTGATTTATGAGTCCAAATCAAGATTCTTACATCTTGATTAATTCTGGTTTTATTTGTATCAAGAAGAAATTGTCAAATCTCCAAATAGGGTAAACTAGAATCACTTCGGTTAAAAGTGGGATAACTTCTTCATCATAACTCCAATGATATTGATTCAACTCCAGGGTGATTCTACATTGATTAATGAGTCCAAATCAAGATTCTTACATCGTGATTCATTCTGGTTTTATTAGTATCAAGAATAAATTGCCAAATCTCCAAACAGGGTAAACTAGAATCACTTCGGTTAAAAGTGGGATAACTTATTCATCATAACTCCAATGATATTGATTCAACTCCAGGGTGATTCTACACTGATTAATGAGTCCAAATCAAGCTTCTTACATCGTGATTCATTCTGCTTTTATTTGTATCAAGAATAAATTGCCAAATCTCCAAACAAGGTAAACTGGAGTCACTTCGGTAAAAAGTGGGAAAACATCTTCATCATAACTCCTATGATCTTGATTCAACTTCAGGGTGATTCTACACTGATTAATGAGTCCAAATCAATCTTCTTACATCGTGATTCATTCTGGTTTTATTAGTATCAAGAATAAATTGCCAAATCTCCAAACAAGGTAAAATGGAGTCACTTCGGTAAAAAGTGGGAAAACATCTTCATCATAACTCCTATTATCTTGATTCAACTTCAGGGTGATTCTAAACTGATTTATGAGTCCAAATCAAGATTCTTACATCGTGATTCATTCTTTTTTTGTTAGAATCAAGAAGAAATTGCTAAATCTCCAAACAGGGTAAACTAGAATCATTTCGGTTAAAAGTGGGATAACTTCTTCATCATAACTCCTATGATCTTGATTCAACTTCAGGGTGATTCTAATCTGATTTATGAGTCCAAATTAAGATTCTTACATCGTGATTCATTCTGGTTTTATTTGTATCAAGAAGAAATTACCAAATCTCCAAACAAGGTAAACTAGAATCACTTCGGTTAAAAGTGGGATAACTTCTTCATCATAACTCCAATGATATTGATTCTACTCCAGGGTGATTCTACACTGATTAATGAGTCCAAATCAAGCTTCTTACATCGTGATTCATTCTGGTTTTATTAGTATCAAGAATAAATTGCCAAATCTCCAAACAAGGTAAACTGGAGTCACTTCGGTAAAAAATGGGAAAACATCTTCATCATAACTCCAATGATATTGATTCAACTCCAGGGTGATTCTACACTGATTAATGAGTCCAAATCAAGCTTCTTACATCGTGATTCATTCTGGTTTTATTAGTATCAAGAATAAATTGCCAAATCTCCAAACAAGGTAAACTGGAGTCACTTCGGTAAAAAGTGGGAAAACATCTTCATCATAACTCCTATGATCTTGATTCAACTTTAGGGCGATTCTACACTGATTTATGAGTCCAAATCAAGATTCTTACATCTTGATTCATTCTGGTTTTATTAGAATCAAGAAGAAATTGCCAAATCTCCAAACAGGGTAAACTTGAATCACTTCGGTAAAAAGTGGGATAACTTCTTCATCATAACTCCAATGATATTTGATTCAACTCCAGGGTGATTCTACATTGATTAATGAGTCCAAATCAAGATTCTTACATTGTGATTCATTCTTGTTTTATTTGTATCAAGAAGAAATTGCCAAATCTCCAAACAGGGTAAACTAGAATCACTTCGGTTAAAAGTGGGATAACTTCTTCATCATAACTCCAATGATATTGATTCAACTCCAGGGTGATTCTACACTGATTAATGAGTCCAAATCAAGCTTCTTACATCGTGATTCATTCTGGTTTTATTAGTATCAAGAATAAATTGCAAAATCTCCAAACAAGGTAAACTGGAGTCACTTCGGTAAAAAGTGGGAAAACATCTTCATCATAACTCCTACGATCTTGATTCAACTTCAGGGTGATTCTACACTGATTTATGAGTCCGAATCAAGATTCTTACATCTTGATTCATTGTGGTTTTATTAGAATCAAGAAGAAATTGTCAAATCTCCAAACAGGGTAAACTGGAATCACTTCGGTTAAAAGTGGGATAACTTCTTCATCATAACTCCTATGATCTTTATTCAACTTCAGGATGATTCTACACTGATTTATGAGTCCAAATCAGAATTCTTACATCTTGATTCATTCTGGTTTGATTAGAATCAAGAAGAATTGCCAAATCTCCAAACAGGGTAAACTGGAATCACTTCGGTTAAAAGTGGGATAACTTCTTCATCATAACTCCTATGATCTTGATTCAACTTCAGGGTGATTCTAAACTGATTTATGAGTCCAAATCAAGATTCTTACATCGTGATTCATTCTGGTTTTATTTGTATCAAGAAGAAATTGTCAAATCTCCAAACAGGGTAAACTAGAATCACTGCGGTTAAAAGTGGGATAACTTATTCATCATAACTCCAATGATATTGATTCAACTCCAGGGTAATTCTACACTGATTAATGAGTCCAAATCAAGCTTCTTACATCGTGATTCATTCTGGTTTTATTAGTATCAAGAATAAATTGCCAAATATCTAAACAGGGTAAACTGGAGTCACTTCGGTAAAAAGTGGGAAAACATCTTCATCATAACTCCTATGATCTTGATTCAACTTCAGGGTGATTCTACACTGATTTATGAGTCCAAATCAAGATTCTTACATCTTAATTCATTCTTTTTTGTTAGAATCAAGAAGAAATTGCTAAATCTCCAAACAGGGTAAACTAGAATCATTTCGGTTAAAAGTGGGATAACTTCTTCATCATAACTCCTATGATCTTGATTCAACTTCAGGGTGATTCTAATCTGATTTATGAGTCCAAATTAAGATTCTTACATCGTGATTCATTCTGGTTTTATTTGTATCAAGAAGAA
The DNA here is from genome assembly GCA_905132885.1 of Moricandia moricandioides. Taxonomy (NCBI): domain Eukaryota; kingdom Viridiplantae; phylum Streptophyta; class Magnoliopsida; order Brassicales; family Brassicaceae; genus Moricandia; species Moricandia moricandioides. The sequence continues at coordinate 15,606 of CAJHQQ010004493.1, read as the reverse complement.
ATTACCAAATCTCCAAACAAGGTAAACTAGAATCACTTCGGTTAAAAGTGGGATAACTTCTTCATCATAACTCCAATGATATTGATTCTACTCCAGGGTGATTCTACACTGATTAATGAGTCCAAATCAAGCTTCTTACATCGTGATTCATTCTGGTTTTATTAGTATCAAGAATAAATTGCCAAATCTCCAAACAAGGTAAACTGGAGTCACTTCGGTAAAAAATGGGAAAACATCTTCATCTTAACTCCAATGATATTGATTCAACTCCAGGGTGATTCTACACTGATTAATGAGTCCAAATCAAGCTTCTTACATCGTGATTCATTCTGGTTTTATTAGTATCAAGAATAAATTGCCAAATCTCCAAACAAGGTAAACTGGAGTCACTTCGGTAAAAAGTGGGAAAACATCTTCATCATAACTCCTATGATCTTGATTCAACTTTAGGGCGATTCTACACTGATTTATGAGTCCAAATCAAGATTCTTACATCTTGATTCATTCTGGTTTTATTAGAATCAAGAAGAAATTGCCAAATCTCCAAACAGGGTAAACTTGAATCACTTCGGTAAAAAGTGGGATGACTTCTTCATCATAACTCCAATGATATTGATTCAACTCCAGGGTGATTCTACACTGATTAATGAGTCCAAATCAAGCTTCTTACATCGTGATTCATTCTGGTTTTATTAGTATCAAGAATAAATTGCCAAATCTCCAAACAGGGTAAACTGTAGTCACTTCGGTAAAAAGTGGGAAAACATCTTCATCATAACTCCTATGATCTTGATTCAACTTCAGGGTGATTCTACACTGATTTATGAGTCCAAATCAAGATTCTTACATCTTAATTCATTCTGGTTTTATTAGAATCAAGAAGAAATTGCCAAATCTCCAAACAGGGTAAACTAGAATCACTTCGGTTAAAAGTGGGATAACTTCTTCATCATAACTCCTATGATCATGATTTAACTTAAGGGTGATTCTACACTGATTTATGAGTCCAAATAAAGATTCTTACATCGTGATTCATTCTGGTTTTATTTGTATCAAGAAGAAATTGCCAAATCTCCAAACAGGGTAAACTCGAATCACTTCGGTTAAAAGTGGGATAACTTCTTCATCATAACTCCAATGATATTGATTCTACTCCAGGGTGATTCTACACTGATTAATGAGTCCAAATCAAGCTTCTTACATCGTGATTCATTCTGGTTTTATTAGTATCAAGAATAAATTGCCAAATCTCCAAACAAGGTAAACTGGAGTCACTTCGGTAAAAAATGGGAAAACATCTTCATCTTAACTCCAATGATATTGATTCAACTTTAGGGCGATTCTACACTGATTTATGAGTCCAAATCATGATTCTTACATCTTGATTCATTCTGGTTTTATTAGAATCAAGAAGAAATTGCCAAATCTCCAAACAGGGTAAACTTGAATCACTTCGGTAAAAAGTGGGATGACTTCTTCATCATAACTCCAATGATATTGATTCAACTCCAGGGTGATTCTACACTGATTAATGAGTCCAAATCAAGCTTCTTACATCGTGATTCATTCTGGTTTTATTAGTATCAAGAATAAATTGCCAAATCTCCAAACAGGGTAAACTGTAGTCACTTCGGTAAAAAGTGGGAAAACATCTTCATCATAACTCCTACGATCTTGATTCAACTTCAGGGTGATTCTACACTGATTTATGAGTCCAAATCAAGATTCTTACATCTTATTTCATTCTGGTTTTATTAGAATCAAGAAGAAATTGCCAAATCTCCAAACAGGGTAAACTAGAATCACTTCGGTTAAAAGTGGGATAACTTCTTCATCATAACTCCTATGATCATGATTTAACTTAAGGGTGATTCTACACTGATTTATGAGTCCAAATAAAGATTCTTACATCGTGATTCATTCTGGTTTTATTTGTATCAAGAAGAAATTGCCAAATCTCCAAACAGGGTAAACTCGAATCACTTCGGTTAAAAGTGGGATAACTTCTTCATCATAACTCCAATGATATTGATTCAACTCCAGGGTGATTCTACACTGATTAATGAGTCCAAATCAAGCTTCTTACATCGTGATTCATTCTGGTTTTATTAGTATCAAGAATAAATTACCAAATCTCCAAACAAGGTAAACTGGAGTCACTTCGGTAAAACGTGGGATAACTTATTCATCATAACTCCAATGATATTGATTCAACTACAGGGTGATTCTACACTGATTAATGAGTCCAAATCAAGCTTCTTACATCGTGATTCATTCTGGTTTTATTAGTATCAAGAATAAATTGCCAAATTTCCAAACAGGGTAAACTGGAGTCACTTCGGTAAAAAGTGGGAAAACATCTTCATCATAACTCCTATGATCTTGATTCAACTTCAGGGTGATTCTACACTGATTTATGAGTCCAAATCAAGATTCTTACATCTTAATTCATTCTTGTTTTTTTGGAATCAAGAAGAAATTGCCAAATCTCCAAACAGGGTAAATTGGAATCACTTCGGTTAAAAGTGGGATAACTTCTTCATCATAACCAATATGATCTTGATTCAACTTCAGGGTGATTCTAATCTGATTTATGAGTCCAAATCAAGCTTCTTACATCGTGATTCATTCTGGTTTTATTAGTATCAAGAATAAATTGCCAAATCTCCAAACAAGGTAAACTGGAGTCACTTCGGTAAAAAGTGGGAAAACATCTTCATCTTAACTCCAATGATATTGATTCAACTCCAGGGTGATTCTACACTGATTAATGAGTCCAAATCAAGCTTCTTAAATCGTGATTCATTCTGGTTTTATTAGTATCAAGAATAAATTGCCAAATCTCCAAACAAGGTAAACTGGAGTCACTTCGGTAAAAAGTGGGAAAACATCTTCATCATAACTCCTATGATCTTGATTCAACTTTAGGGCGATTCTACACTGATTTATGAGTCCAAATCAAGATTCTTACATCTTGATTCATTCTGGTTTTATTAGAATCAAGAAGAAATTGCCAAATCTCCAAACAGGGTAAACTTGAATCACTTCGGTAAAAAGTGGGATGACTTCTTCATCATAACTCCAATGATATTGATTCAACTCCAGGGTGATTCTACACTGATTAATGAGTCCAAACCAAGCTTCTTACATCGTGATTCATTCTGGTTTTATTAGTATCAAGAATAAATTGCCAAATCTCCAAACAAGGTAAACTGGAGTCACTTCTGTAAAAAGTGGGAAAACATCTTCATCATAACTCCTATGATCTTGATTCAACTTCAGGTTGATTCTACACTGATTTATGAGTACAAATCAAGATTCTTACATCTTGATTCATTCTGGTTTTATTAGAATCAAGAAGAAATTGCCAAATCTCCAAACAGAGTAAACTGGAATCACTTCGGTTAAAAGTGAGAAAACTTCTTCATCATAACTCCTATGATCTTGATTCAACTTCATGGTGATTCTAATCTGATTTATGAGTCCAAATAAAGATTCTTATATCTTGATTCATTCTGGTTTGATTTGTATCAAGAAGAAATTGCCAAATCTCCAAATAGGGTAAACTAGAATCACTTCGGTTAAAAGTGGGATAACTTCTTCATCATAACTCCAATGATATTGATTCAACTCCAGGGTGATTCTTCACTGATTAATGAGTCCAAATCAAGGTTCTTACATCCTGATTCATTCTGGTTTTATTTTATCAAGAAGAAATTGCCAAATCTCCAAACAGGGTAAACTCGAATCACTTCGGTTAAAAGTGGGATAACTTCTTCATCATAACTCCAATGATATTGATTCAACTCCAGGGTGATTCTACACTGATTAATGAGTCCAAATCAAGCTTCTTACATCGTGATTCATTCTGGTTTTATTAGTATCAAGAATAAATTGCCAAATCTCCAAACAAGGTAAACTGGAGTCACTTCGGTAAAAAGTGGGAAAACATCTTCATCATAACTCCTATGATCTTGATTCAACTTCAGGGTGATTCTACACTGATTTATGAGTCCAAATCAAGATTCTTACATCTTTATTCATTCTGGTTTTATTAGAATCAAGAAGAAATTGCCAAATCTCCAAACAGGGTAAACTGGAATCACTTCGGTTAAAAGTGGGATAACTTCTTCATCATAACTCCTATGATCTTGATTCAATTCAGGGTGATTCTAAACTGATTTATTAGTCCAAATCAAGATTCTTACATCGTGATTCATTCTGGTTTTATTTGTATCAAGAAGAAATTGCCAAATCTCCAAACAGGGTAAACTTGAATCACTTCGGTTAAAAGTGGGATAACTTCTTCATCATAACTCCTATGATCTTGATTCAATTCAGGGTGATTCTAAACTGATTTATGAGTCCAAATCAAGATTCTTACATCGTGATTCATTCTGTTTTATTTGTATCAAGAAGAAATTGCCAAATCTCCAAACAGGGTAAACTAGAATCACTTCGGTTAAAAGTGGGATAACTTCTTCATCATAACTCCAATGATATTGATTCAACTCCAGGGTGATTCTATACTGATTAATGAGTCCAAATCAAGCTTCTTACATCGTGATTCATTCTGGTTTTATTAGTATCAAGAATAAATTGCAAAATCTCCAAACAAGGTAAACTGGAGTCACTTCGGTAAAAAGTGGGAAAACATCTTCATCATAACTCCTACGATCTTAATTCAACTTCAGGGTGATTCTACACTGAGTTATGAGTCCAAATCAAGATTCTTACATCTTGATCCAATCTGATTTTATTAAAATCATGAAGAAATTGCCAAATCTCCAAACAGGGTAAACTGGAATCACTTCGGTTAAAAGTGGGATAACTTCTTCATCATAACTCATATGATTTTGATTCAACTTCAGGGTGATTCTAATCTGATTTATGAGTCCAAATCAAGATACTTACATCGTGATTCATTCTGGTTTTATTTGTATCAAGAAGAAATTGCCAAATCTCCAAACAGGGTAAACTCGAATCACTTCGGTTAAAAGTGGGATAACTTCTTCATCATAACTCCAATGATATTGATTCAACTCCAGGGTGATTCTACACTGATTAATGAGTCCAAATCAAGCTTCTTACATCGTGATTCATTCTGGTTTTATTAGTATCAAGAATAAATTACCAAATCTCCAAACAAGGGTAAACTGGAGTCACTTCGGTAAAACGTGGGATAACTTATTCATCATAACTCCAATGATATTGATTCAACTACAGGGTGATTCTACACTGATTAATGAGTCCAAATCAAGCTTCTTACATCGTGATTCATTCTGGTTTTATTAGTATCAAGAATAAATTGCCAAATCTCCAAACAAGGTAAACTGGAGTCACTTCGGTAAAAAGTGGGAAAACATCTTCATCATAACTCCTATGATCTTGATTCAACTTCAGGGTGATTCTACACTGATTTATGAGTCCAAATCAAGATTCTTACATCTTAATTCATTCTTTTTTTTTAGAATCAAGAAGAAATTGCCAAATTTCCAAAATAGGGTAAACTGGAATCACTTCGGTTAAAAGTGGGATAACTTCTTCATCATAACTCCAATGATATTGATTCAACTCCAGGGTGATTCTTCACTGATTAATGAGTCCAAATCAAGCTTCTTACATCGTGATTCATTCTGGTTTTATTAGTATCAAGAATAAATTGCCAAATCTCCAAACAGGGTAAACTAGAATCACTTCGGTTAAAAGTGGGATAACTTATTCATCATAACTCCAATGATATTGATTCAACTCCAGGGTGATTCTACACTGATTAATGAGTCCAAATCAAGCTTCTTCATCGTGATTCATTATGCTTTTATTTGTATCAAGAATAAATTGCCAAATCTCCAAACAAGGTAAACTGGAGTCACTTCGGTAAAAAGTGGGAAAACATCTTCATCATAACTCCTATGATCTTGATTCAACTTCAGGGTGATTCTACACTGATTTATGAGTCCAAATCAAGATTCTTACATCTTTATTCATTCTGGTTTTATTAGTATCAAGAAGAAATTGCCAAATTTCCAAACAGGGTAAACTGGAATCACTTCGGTTAAAAGTGGGATAACTTCTTCATCATAACTCCTATGATCTTGATTCAATTTCAGGGTGATTCTAAACTGATTTATTAGTCCAAATCAAGATTCTTACATCGTGATTCATTCTGGTTTTATTTGTATCAAGAAGAAATTGCCAAATCTCCAAACAGGGTAAACTGGAATCACTTCGGTTAAAAGTGGGATAACTTCTTCATCATAACTCCTATGATCTTGATTCAATTTCATGGTGATTCTAAACTGATTTATGAGTCCAAATCAAGATTCTTACATCGTGATTCATTCTGTTTTATTTGTATCAAGAAGAAATTGCCAAATCTCCAAACAGGGTAAACTAGAATCACTTCAGTTAAAAGTGGGATAACTTCTTCATCATAACTCCAATGATATTGATTCAACTCCAGGGTGATTCTATACTGATTAATGAGTCCAAATCAAGCTTCTTACATCGTGATTCATTCTGGTTTTATTAGTATCAAGAATAAATTGCAAAATCTCCAAACAAGGTAAACTGGAGTCACTTCGGTAAAAAGTGGGAAAACATCTTCATCATAACTCCTACGATCTTAATTCAACTTCAGGGTGATTCTACACTGAGTTATGAGTCCAAATCAAGATTCTTACATCTTGATCCAATCTGATTTTATTAAAATCATGAAGAAATTGCCAAATCTCCAAACAGGGTAAACTGGAATCACTTCGGTTAAAAGTGGGATAACTTCTTCATCATAACTCATATGATCTTGATTCAACTTCAGGGTGATTCTAATCTGATTTATGAGTCCAAATCAAGATACTTACATCGTGATTCATTCTGGTTTTATTTGTATCAAGAAGAAATTGCCAAATCTTCAAACAGGGTAAACTCGAATCACTTCGGTTAAAAGTGGGATAACTTCTTCATCATAACTCCAATGATATTGATTCAACTCCAGGGTGATTCTACACTGATTAATGAGTCCAAATCAAGCTTCTTACATCGTGATTCATTCTGGTTTTATTAGTATCAAGAATAAATTACCAAATCTCCAAACAAGGTAAACTGGAGTCACTTCGGTAAAACGTGGGATAACTTATTCATCATAACTCCAATGATATTGATTCAACTACAGGGTGATTCTACACTGATTAATGAGTCCAAATCAAGCTTCTTACATCGTGATTCATTCTGGTTTTATTAGTATCAAGAATAAATTGCCAAATCTCCAAACAAGGTAAACTGGAGTCACTTAGGTAAAAAGTGGGAAAACATCTTCATCATAACTCCTATGATCTTGATTCAACTTCAGGGTGATTCTACACTGATTTATGAGTCCAAATCAAGATTCTTACATCTTAATTCATTCTTTTTTTTTAGAATCAAGAAGAAATTGCCAAATTTCCAAAATAGGGTAAACTGGAATCACTTCGGTTAAAAGTGGGATAACTTCTTCATCATAACTCCAATGATATTGATTCAACTCCAGGGTGATTCTTCACTGATTAATGAGTCCAAATCAAGCTTCTTACATCGTGATTCATTCTGGTTTTATTAGTATCAAGAATAAATTGCCAAATCTCCAAACAGGGTAAACTAGAATCACTTCGGTTAAAAGTGGGATAACTTATTCATCATAACTCCAATGATATTGATTCAACTCCAGGGTGATTCTACACTGATTAATGAGTCCAAATCAAGCTTCTTCCATCGTGATTCATTATGCTTTTATTTGTATCAAGAATAAATTGCCAAATCTCCAAACAAGGTAAACTGGAGTCACTTCGGTAAAAAGTGGGAAAACATCTTCATCATAACTCCTATGATCTTGATTCAACTTCAGGGTGATTCTACACTGATTTATGAGTCCAAATCAAGATTCTTACATCTTTATTCATTCTGGTTTTATTAGTATCAAGAAGAAATTGCCAAATTTCCAAACAGGGTAAGTTGGAATCACTTCGGTTAAAAGTGGGATAAATTCTTCATCATAACTCCTATGATCTTGATTCAATTTCAGGGTGATTCTAAACTGATTTATGAGTCCAAATCAAGATTCTTACATCGTGATTCATTCTGGTTTTATTTGTATCAAGAAGAAATTACCAAATCTCCAAACAGGGTAAACTAGAATCACTTCGGTTAAAAGTGGGATAACTTCTTCATCATAACTCCAATGATATTGATTCAACTCCAGGGTGATTCTATACTGATTAATGAGTCCAAATCAAGCTTCTTACATCATGATTCATTCTGGTTTTATTAGTATCAAGAATAAATTGCAAAATCTCCAAACAAGGTAAACTGGAGTCACTTCGGTAAAAAGTGGGAAAACATCTTCATCATAACTCCTACGATCTTAATTCAACTTCAGGGTGATTCTACACTGATTTATGAGTCCCAATCACTCTTGATTCATTCTGGTTTTATTAGAATCAAGAAGAAATTGTCAAATCTCCAAACAGGGTAAACTGGAATCACTTCGGTTAAAAGTGGGATAACTTCTTCATCATAACTCCTATGATCATGATTTAACTTCAGGGTGATTCTACACTGATTTATGAGTCCAAATCAAGATTCTTACATCGTGATTCATTCTGGTTTTATTTGTATCAAGAAGAAATTGCCAAATCTCCAAACAGGGTAAACTCGAATCACTTCGGTTAAAAGTGGGATAACTTCTTCATCATAACTCCAATGATATTGATTCAACTCCAGGGTGATTCTACACTGATTAATGAGTCCAAATCAAGCTTCTTACATCGTGATTCATTCTGTTTTTATTAGTATCAAGAATAAATTACCAAATCTCCAAACAAGGTAAACTGGAGTCACTTCGGTAAAACGTGGGATAACTTATTCATCATAACTCCAATGATATTGATTCAACTACAGGGTGATTCTACACTGATTAATGAGTCCAAATCAAGCTTCTTACATCGTGATTCATTCTGGTTTTATTAGTATCAAGAATAAATTGCCAAATTTCAAAACAGGGTAAACTGGAGTCACTTCGGTAAAAAGTGGGAAAACATCTTCATCATAACTCCTATGATATTGATTCAACTTCAGGGTGATTCTACACTGATTTATGAGTCCAAATCAAGATTCTTACATCTTAATTCATTCTTGTTTTTTTAGAATCAAGAAGAAATTGCCAAATCTCCAAACAGGGTAAACTGGAATCACTTCGGTTAAAAGTGGGATAACTTCTTCATCATAACTCATATGATTTTGATTCAACTTCAGGGTGATTCTAATCTGATTTATGAGTCCAAATCAAGCTTCTTACATCGTGATTCATTCTGGTTTTATTAGTATCAAGAATAAATTGCCAAATCTCCAAACAAGGTAAACTGGAGTCACTTCGGTAAAAAGTGGGAAAACATCTTCATCTTAACTCCAATGATATTGATTCAACTCCAGGGTGATTCTACACTGATTAATGAGTCCAAATCAAGCTTCTTAAATCGTGATTCATTCTGGTTTTATTAGTATCAAGAATAAATTGCCAAATCTCCAAACAAGGTAAACTGGAGTCACTTCGGTAAAAAGTGGGAAAACATCTTCATCATAACTCCTATGATCTTGATTCAACTTTAGGGCGATTCTACACTGATTTATGAGTCCAAATCAAGATTCTTACATCTTGATTCATTCCGGTTTTATTAGAATCAAGAAGAAATTGTCAAATCTCCAAACATGGTAAACTTGAATCACTTCGGTAAAAAGTGGGATGACTTCTTCATCATAACTCCAATGATATTGATTCAACTCCAGGGTGATTCTACACTGATTAATGAGTCCAAATCAAGCTTCTTACATCGTGATTCATTCTGGTTTTATTAGTATCAAGAATAAATTGCCAAATCTCCAAACAAGGTAAACTGGAGTCACTTCGGTAAAAAGTGGGAAAACATCTTCATCATAACTCCTATGATCTTGATTCAACTTCAGGGTGATTCTACACTGATTTATGAGTACAAATCAAGATTCTTACATCTTGATTCATTCTGGTTTTATTAGAATCAAGAAGAAATTGCCAAATCTCCAAACAGGGTAAACTGGAATCACTTCGGTTAAAAGTGAGAAAACTTCTTCATCATAACTCCTATGATCTTGATTCAACTTCAGGGTGATTCTAATCTGATTTATGAGTCCAAATCAAGATTCTTAAATCTTGATTCATTCTGGTTTTATTTGTATCAAGAAGAAATTGCCAAATCTCCAAATAGGGTAAACTAGAATCACTTCGGTTAAAAGTGGGATAACTTCTTCATCATAACTCCAATGATATTGATTCAACTCCAGGGTGATTCTTCACTGATTAATGAGTCCAAATCAAGCTTCTTACATCGTGATTCATTCTGGTTTTATTAGTATCAAGAATAAATTGCCAAATCTCCAAACAGGGTAAACTAGAATCACTTCGGTTAAAAGTGGGATAACTTATTCATCATAACTCCAATGATATTGATTCAACTCCAGGGTGATTCTACACTGATTAATGAGTCTAAATCAAGCTTCTTACATCGTGATTCATTATGCTTTTATTTGTATCAAGAATAAATTGCCAAATCTCCAAACAAGGTAAACTGGAGTCACTTCAGTAAAAAGTGGGAAAACATCTTCATCATAACTCCTATGATCTTGATTCAACTTCAGGGTGATTCTACACTGATTTATGAGTCCAAATCAAGATTCTTACATCTTTATTCATTCTGGTTTTATTAGAATCAAGAAGAAATTGCCAAATCTCCAAACAGGGTAAACTGGAATCACTTCGGTTAAAAGTGGGATAACTTCTTCATCATAACTCCTATGATCTTGATTCAATTTCAGGGTGATTCTAAACTGATTTATGAGTCCAAATCAAGATTCATACATCGTGATTCATTCTGGTTTTATTTGTATCAAGAAGAAATTGCCAAATCTCCAAACAGGGTAAACTAGAATCACTTCGGTTAAAAGTGGGATAACTTCTTCATCATAACTCCTATGATCTTGATTCAATTTCAGGGTGATTCTAAACTGATTTATGAGTCCAAATCAAGATTCTTACATCGTGATTCATTCTGGTTTTATTTGTATCAAGAAGAAATTGCCAAATCTCCAAACAGGGTAAACTAGAATCACTTCGGTTAAAAGTGGGATAACTTCTTCATCATAACTCCAATGATATTGATTCAACTCCAGGGTGATTATATACTGATTAATGAGTCCAAATCAAGCTTCATACATCGTGATTCATTCTGGTTTTATTAGTATCAAGAATAAATTGTCAAATCTCCAAACAAGGTAAACTGGAGTCACTTCGATAAAAAGTGGGAAAACATCTTCATTATAACTCCTATGATCTTGATTCAACTTCAGGGTGATTCTACACTGATTTATGAGTCCAAATCAAGATTCTTACATCTTGATTCATTCTGGTTTTATTAGAATCAAGAAGAAATTTCCAAATCTCCAAACAGGGTAAATTGGAATCACTTCGGTTAAAAGTGGGACAACTTCTTCATCATAACTCCTATGATCTTGATTCAACTTCAGGGTGATTCTAAACTGATTTATGAGTCCAAATCAAGATTCTTACATCGTGATTCATTCTGGTTTTATTTGTATCAAGAAGAAATTGCCAAATCTCCAAACAAGGTAAACTAGAATCACTTCGGTTAAAAGTGGGATAACTTCTTCATCATAACTCCAATGATATTGATTCAACTCCAGGGTGATTCTACACTGATTAATGAGTCCAAATCAAGCTTCTTACATCGTGATTCATTCTGGTTTTATTAGTAACAAGAATAAATTACCCAATCTCCAAACAGGGTAAACTAGAATCACTTCGGTTAAAAGTGGGATAACTTATTCATCATAACTCCAATGATATTGATTCAACTCCAGGGTGATTCTACACTGATTAATGAGTCCAAATCAAGCTTCTTACATCGTGATTCATTATGCTTTTATTTGTATCAAGAATAAATTGCCAAATCTCCAAACAAGGTAAACTGGAGTCACTTCGCTAAAAAGTGGGAAAACATCTTCATCATAACTCCTACGATCTTAATTCAACTTCAGGGTGATTCTACACTGATTTATGAGTCCAAATCAAGATTCTTACATCTTGATCCATTCTGATTTTATTAGAATCAAGAAGAAATTGCCAAATCTCCAAACAGGGTAAACTGGAATCACTTCGGTTAAAAGTGGGATAACTTCTTCATCATAACTCATATGATCTTGATTCAACTTCAGGGTGATTCTAATCTGATTTATGAGTCCAAATCAAGATTCTTACATCGTGATTCATTCTGGTTTTATTTGTATCAAGAAGAAATTGCCAAATCTCCAAACAGGGTAAACTCGAATCACTTCGGTTAAAAGTGGGATAACTTCTTCATCATAACTCCAATGATATTGATTCAACTCCAGGGTGATTCTACACTGATTAATGAGTCCAAATCAAGCTTCTTACATCGTGATTCATTCTGGTTTTATTAGTATCAAGAATAAATTACCAAATCTCCAAACAAGGTAAACTGGAGTCACTTCGGTAAAACGTGGGATAACTTATTCATCATAACTCCAATGATATTGATTCAACTACAGGGTGATTCTACACTGATTAATGAGTCCAAATCAAGCTTCTTACATCGTGATTCATTCTGGTTTTATTAGTATCAAGAATAAATTGCCAAATCTCCAAACAAGGTAAACTGGAGTCACTTCGGTAAAAAGTGGGAAAACATCTTCATCATAACTCCTATGATCTTGATTCAACTTCAGGGTGATTCTACACTGATTTATGAGTCCAAATCAAGATTCTTACATCTTAATTCATTCTTTTTTTTTAGAATCAAGAAGAAATTGCCAAATTTCCAAAATAGGGTAAACTGGAATCACTTCGGTTAAAAGTGGGATAACTTCTTCATCATAACTCCAATGATATTGATTCAACTCCAGGGTGATTCAACTCCAGGGTGATTCTTCACTGATTAATGAGTCCAAATCAAGCTTCTTACATCGTGATTCATTCTGGTTTTATTAGTATCAAGAATAAATTGCCAAATCTCCAAACAGGGTAAACTAGAATCACTTCGGTTAAAAGTGGGATAACTTATTCATCATAACTCCAATGATATTGATTCAACTCCAGGGTGATTCTACACTGATTAATGAGTCCAAATCAAGCTTCTTACATCGTGATTCATTCTGCTTTTATTTGTATCAAGAATAAATTGTCAAATCTCCAAACAAGGTAAACTGGAGTCACTTCGGTAAAAAGTGGGAAAACATCTTCATCATAACTCCTATGATCTTGATTCAACTTCAGGGTGATTCTACACTGATTTATGAGTCCAAATCAAGATTCTTACATCTTTATTCATTCTGGTTTTATTAGAATCAAGAAGAAATTGCCAAATCTCCAAACAGGGTAAACTGGAATCACTTCGGTTAAAAGTGGGATAACTTCTTCATCATAACTCCTATGATCTTGATTCAATTTTAGGGTGATTCTAAACTGATTTATGAGTCCAAATCAAGATTCTTACATCGTGATTCATTCTGGTTTTATTTGTATCAAGAAGAAATTACCAAATCTCCATACAGGGTAAACTAGAATCACTTCGGTTAAAAGTGGGATAACTTCTTCATCATAACTCCAATGATATTGATTCAACTCCAGGGTGATTCTATACTGATTAATGAGTCCAAATCAAGCTTCTTACATCGTGATTCATTCTGGTTTTATTAGTATCAAGAATAAATTGCAAAATCTCCAAACAAGGTAAACTGGAGTCAATTCGCTAAAAAGTGGGAAAACATCTTCATCATAACTCCTACGATCTTAATTCAACTTCAGGGTGATTCTACACTGATTTATGAGTCCCAATCAAGATTCTTACATCTTGATTCATTCTGGTTTTATTAGAATCAAGAAGAAATTGTCAAATCTCCAAACAGGGTAAACTGGAATCACTTCGGTTAAAAGTGGGATAACTTCTTCATCATAACTCCTATGATCATGATTTAACTTCAGGGTGATTCTACACTGATTTATGAGTCCAAATCAAGATTCTTACATCGTGATTCATTCTGGTTTTATTTTTATCAAAAAGAAATTGCCAAATCTCCAAACATGGTAAACTCGAATAACTTCGGTTAAAAGTGGGATAACTTCTTCATCATAACTCCAATGATATTGATTCAACTCCAGGGTGATTCTACACTGATTAATGTGTCCAAATCAAGCTTCTTACATCGTGATTCATTCTGGTTTTATTAGTATCAAGAATAAATTACCAAATCTCCAAACAAGGTAAAATGATCACTTCGGTAAAACGTGGGATAACTTATTCATCATAACTCCAATGATATTGATTCAACTACAGGGTGATTCTACACTGATTAATGAGTCCAAATCAAGCTTCTTACATCGTGATTCATTCTGGTTTTATTAGTATCAAGAATAAATTGCCAAATTTCAAAACAGGGTAAACTGGAGTCACTTCGGTAAAAAGTGGGAAAACATCTTCATCATAACTCCTATGATCTTGATTCAACTTCAGGGTGATTCTACACTGATTTATGAGTCCAAATCAAGATTCTTACATCTTAATTCATTCTTGTTTTTTTAGAATCAAGAAGAAATTGTCAAATCTCCAAAATAGGGTAAACTGGAATCACTTCGGTTAAAAGTGGGATAACTTCTTCATCATAACTCATATGATTTTGATTCAACTTCAGGGTGATTATAATCTGATTTATGAGTCCAAATCAAGCTTCTTACATCGTGATTCATTCTGGTTTTATTAGTATCAAGAATAAATTACCAAATCTCCAAACAAGGTAAACTGGAGTCACTTCGGTAAAAAGTGGGAAAACATCTTCATCATAACTCCTATGATCTTGATTCAACTTCAGGGTGATTCTACACTGATTTATGAGTCCAAATCAAGATTCTTACATCTTAATTCATTCTTTTTTTTTTAGAATCAAGAAGAAATTGCCAAATTTCCAAAATAGGGTAAACTGGAATCACTTAGGTTAAAAGTGGGATAACTTCTTCATCATAACTCCAATGATATTGATTCAACTCAAGGGTGATTCTTCACTGATTAATGAGTCCAAATCAAGCTTCTTACATCGTGATTCATTCTGGTTTTATTAGTATCAAGAATAAATTGCCAAATCTCCAAACAGGGTAAACTAGAATCACTTCGGTTAAAAGTGGGATAACTTATTCATCATAACTCCAATGATATTGATTCAACTCCAGGGTGATTCTACACTGATTAATGAGTCCAAATCAAGCTTCTTACATCGTGATTCATTATGCTTTTATTTGTATCAAGAATAAATTGCCAAAATCTCCAAACAAGGTAAACTGGAGTCACTTCGGTAAAAAGTGGGAAAACATCTTCATCATAACTCCTATGATCTTGATTCAACTTCAGGGTGATTCTACACTGATTTATGAGTCCAAATCAAGATTCTTACATCTTTATTCATTCTGGTTTTATTAGAATCAAAGAAGAAATTGCCAAATCTCCAAACAGGGTAAAC
>CAJHQQ010004492.1:0-27458 GCA_905132885.1 Moricandia moricandioides | reverse complement strand
AATAAATAAATTTGTACAATTTACAATTCTCATAAAAAAAACGTTGACTATATATATAATTTTTCTATAAATAAATGAACATTTTTAGTTTCTTTGATATTATACTTGCTCAGTTTGCAAGTTTATAATAAATAACATCTAAAATTTAAACTTTTATTTATGTTTTATACCTATATGAATATATACTTATTACCTTATATTTCGTATATAACTGAATTTTATCATAATTAATTTAAAGTAATGTCATAATTAGAAAATATTCATGTCATCTTTTTGAGTTAATCATGACATCATTATTTTTTAACTGTAGAGATGATACATAAAAAATCCTTGGTAAACAACATTGAGGGAATGATTTATGTATTTTAGTAAATACAAAATTACTACTGATTTATTATTATATATTACACAATTATAATTGCATCATAGTTAACTATATTATGGAAATTTGCATATATAGATCTATTATATTTTTATACAATTGGCTTGTCTGTGCTACACGCGAGATGTCGTTTATTATATAATGTGGGTTTTTATGTTGGATTGTATCCGTGAACGTAGAAAGTGCTTTGTATGTTGGTAAGCTTGAATGTATGAAAGAGTTGAGACGAAAGAAAGGGGTTATTATTTTGAAATTAGGCTCTGCCTGTTAGCTTGGATCCAACAGTGGGTGTTAACTATGTTGGTGAGATGATTTTAATTTTCCCCACAAAATTTATGTGGGCCAATTTGTTGGGTTGTCCGTATGAGTGATGTATGTGTTGATTGTTGGGGTTGTTCATTTGTGTTGCATCATTTGAACATAATCGCTGTTATTTTTTAAAACATGTGTAGGTTTCCGTTACGTTTAGCTGTTTTGACGTGAAGCACAAGTGTAGTTGCAGGCCAAAATTTATAAACCCGACCTCAGTTGCAGTTTTTGAGATCATGTCTTCCAGGTGCAGTTCCCTAATGGTTGTCTGAGAGGACTTGTTTGGGACATTTGGGGTTATTACGGTTGATGTCGCTGAAGTGTTATATAATTGCATCTTGAGAAACAAAAGGACAATGATTTTCAATCTAAAACATAATTTGATTATCAGGTAAACTACTTATGGTGACGTTCATATAATATTGTGAACATTGTACCTCTTTCTTGACCAGCCTCAAGATTTCTTTGCGCTATCTACATATAAACGGAGTATGAAATAGGTACCTGTATACAATATATTTGAGTACTATGTGTTGTGAAACATAGACATATTTTACTCACAGTGTGGAAACTAATGAGTCGATCAGATATGTTAGAAGTTTGATGAAAAAACCAAGAATAGTGCTCAGCAACAATTGCATCGAATCCATTAAGGGCATGTTTGTTTCACCATCCAGATGACTAAAAGTACAATACATCTTAATGGCTCATCTGAATGACTTTAAAATTTTAGGTTTAATTTTAAAGTTCATCCAGCTCAACCAATTTGAACCATCTGGATGGAGATGTTTCTTTCAAAATGGTATAATGTCTATTATACCCCTTATACATTTAATAAATCTATATTATTAAAACTGAAGTACCTTTTGGTACTGTTTGGAAACTTGGATAACACTATACATAAAAACTGTTTGGATACATGGATAACATTTACAATATAAAGAAATAATAAAAAGAAGTGCTTTACAATAAATTTAGACTTTACAAAATTAAAAAATAATTACTCTATCGTGATTCTTTTATTTTGTATAGATATTCTCTCTACAAATATCAACTAAAAAATCACTACTCTATCGTGATTCCAATTTAGATATTGATTTTGAATATATCACATTTTTGGATATGGAAAAAGGAATATACTTAATTAGCTTCAAACCCAACAATCAAGTAACCCTTTAATCGTTAGATTTCCCTACTCTATCGTGATTCTTTTTATTTTGTATTGATTCTTTTCAAATCTAACATTCCAATTTAGATATTGATTTTGAATATATAACATTTTCGGATTTGGAAAAAGGAATATACTTAATTAGCTTCAAACCCAACAATAAAGCAATATCTTAATCATACTCTTTTTCCCTACTAATATCTAACGTGACCACCAATTTTCCTAACCATATATATACTTTTGCATCTAACTTTCTTCATACTCATCACAGCTCCAAAAAAAATCAAACCAAGAAATGTCAAGTAACGCGAGTTGTAACCTGCTTAAGGATCTTAAGCCTTATAAAACCGGGTGGAGAGTACGTGTGAAGATGCTTCATTCCTGGAAATAAAACTTTGGAGGAGAAACCCTTGAGTGCATCCTTGCAGATGAAACAATAACTTTTTCTTTGACATATATATAAATAGATTTCAAAACTATACATAGTATAATATTGTGTTTGTCTTGTGCACAGGGTGGTAAGATTCATGCTTCATGCAAAAAAAGTCAAATGTTTCGGATTCAGCGTGGCTTACCTATTGGAGAATGGAGATTTCTCGAAAACTTCACCATATCACAGGCTGGCGGACAGTATCGACCAACGAACATGCAGTACAAGATGACAATCATTGGTGACACAGTGATAACAAAAACTGATTTTCAAAACAACAATCCCTTCCTTGATCTTGCAAGTTATGAAGATATCCTTGAGGGAAAACTGAATCCCTACTTCCTAATTGGTATGTTATTCGTTTGAAAATTTTGTTATATTAGCCATCAGATTTTTCTTTGATTTATAAACTATTCAACCATTATTATTTTCATAGATGTCCTTGGTGAAATATTTGATATGCGAGGTATACAAACTGTGCAAGTCAAAAACGAAGATCGGAAGAGAATAATATTTCGACTACGTGATACAAAGTAAGAAATATTTTGTTACTCTTTGACTGTATAATAGCTATATTCAAAGTTTGGTAACGGTATATCTTATATTTCAGTGGGAATGACATGGAGTGTTGCTTGTGGGGGAAATACGCAGAACAGATCGAATCTCATATTGAAGAAAATGAAGGGCAACCAATGATTTGTTTGATTAGGTTTGCTAAAATCAGCTCCTACAAAGGTATAAACATATCTATAATTTCAAAAGTTAATCCAGTTGAATATATTAATCAATAACTTAAGAGATTTGTATTTTGTATAATAGGAAATATGCAAATAACAAATGCATTTGATGCTTCACTTGTGACTCTCAACCTAGCAGTGCAAGAAGTAGTTGATTTTAAAAAAAGGTGATATAAGATTTATAATTGATTCATACTGTTTATGTGGGTGTCTTATTGTTTTCTTAATAAAATTATTTTAACAAAATTCAGGATGTTACAAGCTTAGCTTCCTCATTCTGGAAAACAAACCGGAATACAAGGCAACTAAGCAGCAAACAGAAGATTGGGATGACATTCAAGTCAGTTCAATATCTGAGATTTTGGTGGCTGTTGAGGTTATTTTATTTTTGTATTAAATGATATTATAGATTATATTAAAGCTGGGTAATATAGATTATGTGCTTTCTTACTGTTTAGGCCCATAAATGCAAAATCATATGCTCCATTGAATCAATTGACACAGATTGGAGTTGGTTCTTCTTTGGCCATGACCGCTGCAATCACCGTGTTACTAGGATCGGTAGAAATGATCCTAAAAGGATTGCACAAAATGAAATACCATTATTTCGTTGTGAGTTCTGTCGTACTAATGTCACTAATGTGTCACCAAAGTAAGTGTAAATTATTTTTCTACGTTGTTTTTTTTAGTGTTAACATAAAAAATATGTATTAATAAGTCACTCAAATATTAGGTACAAGCTTCATGTATATGTGACAGATGATAGCGACTCCTGCAAAATAATGTTGCTTGACTCTGTAGGAAAGACTGTTATAGGTAAGGATGCTGTGGAGCTTTGGAATGGTTCATACGATGAGGCAAGTATATTTTACTATGTTTATTAATTTTTAAAACCTGAAAACATATAATTGATTTTTTCCTTATTTGTTTATGTATCAGATTGAAGATCCAGAAGATCTCCCTGAAGCAATTCAAAATTTAATTGGGAAATCATTTTGTTTTGGTATTTCAATTAGCTCAGAGAATGTCACAAACGGAGCAGATACTTACTTGGTGGCAGAAGTAAGGGCAGGTGAATATATTCATAAAGTCGAATCTCAAACTGCTCCAGTTTCTCTAATTGAAACCAATTCGTCAACCTACTCTGATGGAGAGGTACTTGACATACTATTTACCAGTTGAAAGATGAGATTACCTATATTTGTTAAGTTACTAACTTCAAATTATTTGGTTTTCGTTTAGGTTTCAGTGTTTGATCCTAATTCACAGAATTCTACTGAAGATGTGACCACTACATTCTCTAAGCGCAAAGATAAAAATGATCTACCTGACATAACCTCAACCTCTAAGAAGTTGTGCACCAAGACAATCAAGTTGGAAAAAACTAAAACTGAGTAGATCAATGTTGCTTATTTTACTTGCTGGTGTTTTTATTTGGTGTTTTATTCCTTTGTTTTGCTTTAATTTCACTATTATGTTTTTTAATAAATTTATGATTTTCTTATGATATTTATATTCTTATATGTCTATTCTTCAATATCTAAAGCTACAGAAATTAGGCTAAATAAAAACGATAAGAATGGTTTCTCTATATATGGTATTTACAAGTTATAAGCACAATATTAAGAGCATACCTGTAGATATAATAGTTGGCCACAAGATCATATTTATAAGGTTCCTTTGTTTGTCCTGGTATTGCATCAACTCATAGCAGTGTAACCATTCGCCATTTTCACGGAAACTGTGTCACGTATGAATCATTAGCACCACATTAACTTAAGAATTTATAAAAAAAAATAAGTTAATTCTTAATCTTTTTTAATATTCACTGATTATGTTATACTTTAAATGACACTACTATTAGTTGAAAGAAAACAAAACACAGAAAAAATTATATAAGTTTGTTTTTATAAATGTTTTAGACGATACGAAACCGTAATAAAAGATGGCGCCCAAAATTGCTGTATTTGATGAAACCATCATACAAAATTTATTATCATATATTCATTTAATAAATAGATTAATTACTAACTAAAAACCTAAATCCGTGGGATATCTTTTGATATTTCGTTTGTATTCCAAACAAGCGATGATACTTCTTTTGTAAACCTAAACCCTTGCACGCTTCAATCTCTACATCTTCATCAAAAAATTAAAAATACAGGAAAAGCATAATGAAACGAAAAAGAAAGGATCAAAGTCAAATCAACATCTCAGTTTTTCAACCTCTCAACAGAAATGCACGAAAAACATCCTGCAATCATCTTTCTATTCAGGCTGTGGTGCCTTTACAGTCTGTTTTTAAAAGATTATATGATGGTGTTGGTAAGGATGCATCTAAGAACTATATCTGCTCATCAGTGAAAGAAATCTCATACACACCAATAACCACTACAAACAAACGCAAATGCAGTCTTGGTAATTGTTTAATAAGCTTCATTGGTAGTTGACATTTTTAGTTGTGCATTCAAGAAATTCATTAGTGTTGATATGTTACTTTTATAAACTTACAGGTCTAGACTTGATGTCAAATGAATTTTTTTATTCTCCAGAACAGAGGAGTTGTGTGACAGCATTATCATGTAAGTTTGTTATATTCTAGCTCAATCTGTTTAATTTAGCAGTAAATATTGGTTAAGCTGATCTAATTTCCCTGGTTTTGCTTTATGATCAACTAAAGATGTCAACACCTCAGGAGTAAACTCAAGTCATTTAGGAGTAGCAAAGAAACAGAGAAAAAAATCCACATAATGTTTTAAAAGACATTACTAACATATCATATTCCTTAGCAAATGAAATAGAGTATACACCATCAGCTGCTGAAAATGGAATATACAAGGATCATCTCAGTGGTGATGATGATACAAAAATGGATGATTACAATGTAGATGATCAAGGTTATATTAAACTTGGTTTATAATAGATATAAATACGTGGAACTGACCATTGTCTCAATGTTCTAATATATAATTTGTCGTTATGTCAGGAATACTTGAAGAACTTGATGATGAACTAGACTTTGATTGTAGTTCACAAGATACTACAGATTCCGAAAATGAACAAATAGACTTTGATGTGTCTGTTGAGCCAGAAATAGCTCCTACAGAGAGGAAAGAATACAAAAGAAAGGCAGCTGGAGGGAATCATTCTGGTTTTGCTACGAAATCTCCTAAATCTACTTCTTCACGAAAAAATGAATGTAAGCCCACGAAATATATTGTAGATCAAACAAATTCTATATTGTTTGTTAGAATTGTTTATGTTATTAATGTTTCCTTTTGGTTTATACAGCTTACATAGATGAGGGTGATCCATCATATACATGTGGTCATTGTGGTGCTATTATGTGGTATGGCGAAAGGATGAACAAACGTAAGAATGCACGTAATCCTTCATTTACACTATGCTGTGGGCAAGGTCAAGTTCAGTTGCCTCTACTGAAAGACCCTCCCACTGTACTCAAGAGATTGTTGGAAGGAGATGATGCACAAAGCAAACATTTTCAGAGAAACATGAGACCTTATAATATGATTTTCTCATTTACTTCTCTTGGTGGGAAAGTGGAGAGATGTGTTAAAAAAGGCAATGGCCCAGATATGTTTCAACACATGGAGAGAATTACCATCTAATGGGCATTTTGCAACCACCAGATGGTTATGAAGCCAAATTTGGACAACTATATATAGTAGACACTGAAAATGAAGCAGAAAATAGAGCCAATTGTTTGAGGTAATACATTAGACCAAATTCGTTAATAAGGTGTTAATGAAACCGTGCAAATTGTTATGAGATCGTAAGGTTTGTTATGTTCTGTCAATACCTATTAATTTTTTTTTTATTAGATGGTTTTTAACTTGAATTTGAAGGCTAACTGAGCTTTTTCCTATATTTCAGCAAAGGTAATAAACTTTTTCAAGGGAAAAAGAAAGATGGATTGAAGAAAGAGATCATTGAGATTTTGATGAAGATGTTAAATGAAGTCAATCCATATGTTACGCAGTTTAGATCAGCAAGAGATCGGTTTAATACCAACCCAGAAGATGCTTTTGATATGAGGATTGTTAGTGATCGTCTTAAGGATGGAAGGACGTACAATACACCCACATCATCTGAAGTAGCTGCACTAATTCCTGGAGATTTCAATCTTGATATGGATAAAAGGGATATTGTTCTTCAAAAACATTGTGGGAGACTTATGAGAATTAATGAGATACATGTTTCATATCTTGCACTTCAATATCCTTTATTGTTTCCGTATGGAGAATATGGTTTCAGACTTGGGATAAAAAAAAGTATCACTGAAGCAACTAGGAAACATAAGAAGACTAATATTAGTATGAGACAATTCTTTTCATTTCGTCTTCAAGAACGGAAGAATGAATCTCACTGTCTTTTACATGCCAGACGTCTTTTCCAGCAATTTTTGGTTGATGCGTACACAACTATAGAGTCTAATCGTCTTCGCTATCTGAAGTGCAATCAGTCTACTCTACGATCTGATAGTTATGAGTCTATTAAAGAATCTGAGAGTGCTGGAAAGATTAATATGCATGACCAGGGGAAGGAATTTGTGTTGCCAGGTTCATTCACCGGTGGTCCTAGATATATGAAGAATATGTACTTGGATGCTATGACTATTTGCAAGCATTTTGGATTCCCGGATCTGTTCATCACTTTTACATGCAATCCTAAGTGGCCAGAAATTTCCAGATTTATGAAGAAGAGGAAATTAAAACCAGATGATAGGCCGGAAATTCTTTCTAGGATTTTCAAGATGAAACTTGAATCAATGATGGATGACTTAACCAAGAAGCACATTCTTGGAAAGACTGTTTCATGTAAGTTTCATCTTTACTTTGTGTTTAAAAATTTGGGCGGACTTATTTACAATAACTTATACTTTTTTTTTGTTTCAGCAATGTACACTATTGAGTTTCAGAAACGTGGCCTACCACACGCACACATTCTCTTATTCTTGCATCCTACTTCCAAGCTTCCCACTACAGACGACATTGACAAGATAATTTCTGCTGAAATCCCTATTAAATCAGAGGAACCCGAGCTATATGAAGTCATTAAAGATATGATGATTCATGGTCCATGTGGAGCTGCTAATATGAATTCACCATGCATGGAAAATGGAATATGCTCAAAGTCATATCCCAAATCATATGTCTCAAAGACTGTGGTTAATAGAGAAGGTTTTCCGGTTTATAGAAGGCGTAACCAATCTGAAAGTATCAAATTGAAGAATGGTTTCAGAACTGACAATCGATGGGTCATTCCATACAACAAGAAACTATCTCTTCGGTACAAAGCTCACATCAATGTAGAATGGTGCAACCAAGCTGGTTCTATTAAATACTTATTTAAGTATATTAACAAAGGCCAGGACCGTGTTACAGTGGCAGTGGAACCACCTGATAATGTTGTACATAAAGAGATGAGCGGACAAAGTGTGCAACAGAAAAATGAAATTAAAGAGTTCTTTGACTGCAGGTAATATGCAAAACGAGTTATTTAGTAGCAAATTACCCATTGTACAACCCATATCTCTTAATAAATGGTTGTTCTTTTAATGACAATGTGAAGTATCATTTTGTAGATATGTTTCAGCAAGCGAAGCTGCTTGGAGAAATTTTCAGTTCCCTCTTCATTTTCGGTCAACAGCTGTTGAGAAGCTCAATTTTCATCTACCCGGAAAACAGCATGTCATTTTCAAGGGTAAAGATAAGATGGAAGCAGTTCTTAGTCGTAAACTAATTGAGAATACAATGTTCTTAGCTTGGTTCGAGCTATGTAAGATTGATGATCTAGCAAGAACCATCACTTATGTCCACATTCCCAACTACTTTACCTACCACAAAAAGGAGAAGAAATTTAAAAGACGTAAAAGGGGATTTAGCATTGGCAGGATTAACTATGCTCCACGTGCGCAGGAAGATTCTTATTATCTGCATGTGTTGTTAAACATTGTGAAAGGCCCTACGAGTTACGATGATATTAAAACATTTGGAGGTGTTGTACACCGTGGATACAAAGAAGCATGTTTTGCTCGTTTCTTATTAGATAATGATCATGAGTATATTGACGATCTGCTTAGGAGAAGTTATGCAAGTTCAGCAAATGAACTACGAAATGTGTTTGCCATGATGCTCATTAACAATAGTTTAGTTATGCCAGAAACTGTATGGGAACATACATGGCAATGTTTATCTGAAGATACTGAGTACAATCACCAGAAAATTTTGAACAGGCCAAGTAAGATTGTCCCTTTTTATTTATTTCCTTATATTTATTCTACTCATGTGAATGTTGACAATTGGTTTTCTTCTTATATAAAAACGTTTTCTTTGTTTTGTAGAACTTTTGTTAAGTGATGATGACAAAAAAAAAGTATGCATTACAAGAGATTGAGAAACAGTTGAGGCGTAACGGCACTTCTCTTGCTAGATTCACTTCTATGCCACAACCTCCAGAGACAAACAATAAGGATTCCAATGTCCTTATAGTAGACGAGCGCAGTTATCCACAAGAAGCATTGTTAGAAACTCTAGATATTGATCTTCCGAAGATGACTGATGAACAGAGAAAAATATATGATGAAATCCTTCATGCTGTGACTAAAGGAACAGGAGGGGCGTTTTTTGTTTATGGATTTGGTGGGACTGGTAAAACTTTCCTTTGAAAATTACTATCAGCAGATATCATAAGTAAAGGAGATATTGTTCTTAATGTTGCATCAAGTGGAATTGCTTCTTTATTGTTACCAGGCGGTAGGACTGCTCATTCAAGATTTGGTATACCACTTAACCCTGATGAATTTTCTTCATGTACTATGGTTCATGGTTCAGATCAAGCTAATTTAGTAAGAGAAGCATCACTGATTATATGGGATGAAGCGCCTATGATGAGCAAGTATTGTTTTGAAGCTTTGGATAGAAGTATGTCTGATATTGTTGGGAAGCATAAAACAAAACCATTTGGTGGAAAAGTAGTGGTTTTTGGAGGTGATTTTAGACAGATTCTACCTGTAATAAATGGAGCTGGAAGAGCCGAAATTGTTTTGGCTGCACTGAATTCTGCATATCTTTGGGAATATTGTAAAGTACTCAAACTCACAAAGAACATGCGGTTGTTATCTGGTGATTTGACAATTGAAGAGGAAGATGAGCTAAAACAATTCTCAAATTGGATTTTGAAGGTTGGTGAAGGTAAGATTGCAGAGCCTAATGATGGTGAAGCTGAGATTAAAATTCCAAAAGAGTTTTTGATAACCGACGCTGATGATCCTATAAACGATTACATGTGTCCTACTAATGAAGATGTGAACATTATCAACGATTACATGTTGGATATGCTCGACGGTAAGTATAGATAGGATTTGTTCATAACTATGTTCCTAGGCGTGGCATATTAATATTTGACTAAGTTTTATTGGTGTGTTTCAGGAGAGGAAAAGATTTATATTAGCGCAGGCAGTATTGATCCTTCTGATACAAGTTCAGTTAATGACGAAGCTCTTGGTCCTGATTTTCTAAACACTATTAAGGTTTCGGGTTTACCAAATCATAGTCTTAGACTCAAGGTTGGTTGTCCCGTAATGGTTTTAAGGAATATTAATCCTACACAAGGCCTAATGAATGGAACCAGGCTTCAGATCACTCAAGTAATGGATTTTATGGTTCAAGCCAGGATAATTACTGGGGAAAAGGTTAGAGAGATAGTAGATATTCCCAAATTATCAATAACACCATCAGACACCCGATTGCCTTTTAAAATGCGCAGAAGGCAATTACCTTTGGCAGTGGCTTTTGCAATAACAATAAACAAAAGCCAAGGACAATCTCTGTCGGAAGTGGGGCTCTTTTTACCAAAGCCTGTGTTTTCACATGGACAACTATATGTGGCGATATCTAGAGTGACGTCAAAGAAAGGATTGAAAATTTTGATTCTTGGTAAAGATGGTAAGCCCCAGAAGAAAACTATGAATGTTGTGTTCAAAGAAATTTTCAACAACCTTGGAGAAAATGATTGATAAGGTATGTCATTTGAAAATCTTCTCTTAATGACACTGAAAAATAATTCACAACTTATGCGTCAGATTAATTTATAAGGCATGACTAAGAAATAATTTTTTATTGCAGATTTCAGTTCGCCAAGAAAGTGAAGTTTACTTTAAAAATTCTCGAACACTGTTGTTATTAATAAGATGGATTTTATTTTGTAGTTATTGATTTATTTATCGATCTTCAAAAGTATGCATTTCTTTATATTTTGTTTACTACGTCTAACAATATCATTCAAGTCAATCAACAAATGCAAAATTCAGGCGTAAGGCAAATAAAAAGACAGGCCAGCGGCAATTACACGTACGTCTAACACAACCCCAAATTATTATACTTTTCTAACAATGATGAATTGATCATTTTTAAATTATACTTACCTTGGTTTGGTCCGCAAGGTTGGCAATTCTATTTGGTATTTGTGACCCTCCGGTAAATAATCTTTCTTCTCCAACATGTACAATTCTTATCAATGACACCTCCATGAGCTGAAAGAATACAAAAGTTGAGAATAAAAAAAGATTGTTTGTTAAACATGTCGTAGTCAAACATGACAGTTTTTTTCACAAAATTAATAAACGAAAGTGAAGATACACTACCTGGTATGCAACACAAGTTTTTTTACTCTCTTTCCCTTCCTCTGTTTCAGTCTCATTTTTTCCTTCACTTTGTGTCTCATATGCATCCGTGTCACAGTCAATAAACAAAAGTTAGTACATGCCCAAAAGACACAGAACAAGCCAAGTCAAAAACTGAACAATATAAAACCTAGAAAAAACAAGAAAATAACAAAACATAAAACATATAATAGAAATAGAAACTTAACTTTGCTTCTTGCATGTGGAAAATTACTTTTTCATCGCTGGTAACATAACATGAATCGATAGCACATGAATTTCATCAAATCATCTCCTTTTTCTTCTTTTTGGTACTTTGCAATGATTCAAATTTGTGGTCATCTTACAATTTAATTTCGATCTATACAAAGACTGTAAATTAACATTAACTTTAGTTGTTACATGCATTTAGTTGTTACATGCATTCAGAGAGTGAAGATTCGTTTACAAGTCTTAAAAGACTTGGGAGATGGCCGATCTACTATTAGAGATAACAGATCTAAGATGATTGGAAGAATTTTTAGGATTAAAATAACCTAATTGTTTACAATGAAATCTGAACAAACATAATATAAACAGACTAACCTTTTATACAATAATCGATGAACAAATGGTTTTGATGAATCTTAATTCGTCTTCCTCAGATACTGTATTTTGATTTCTAATTTTTTTCGTCATCGCGACACGAAGAACAAAAAAAAGAGTGAGAGACACCGAACGCCAGAGAACGAGAAGTGGAGATAACAAAAAGGTTGTTGGCTTTTCTAATACACACTTATTTTCCTGGAGTAATTAGTTGAACAAGTAAACATTAAGAAAATATTAATATGGGCCAGATTTTATGTATAGTTTGAGTAAGCCCAAGTCTATCAACAATTGACATATTAATTATTTATATAAAATAAAGAAAATTTTAATACTATGTTCGGACGGTAAACTCCAATAGCTTACATTTTTTTATATTTATATATATACATATTATATAAATCAATATTTAAATATAGTATTACCTTATTTAGTTTAATCAAATATAAACATTTCAATAATACAATTTTCAAGAAAAAAAATATCATAAAATTAATTATAATTCATAGAAAACTAATGCAAAAATTACAATTTTTTTTTGTAAATTACAAAAAAAAAACAATTATCAAATATATATATATATATATATATATATTAAAATATATTTTATTCTATTTGTAAATTACAAAACATAAAAAACATATGTTTTTTAAAAAAAACTTGTAATTTATAAGTTTATGTTCAACATAATTTAAATCAAACACCCGCGCGGGGCGCGGGTCAAGTTCTAATTATAAGTTTAAAGCTAATATCATTTTTCACTCACCAAAAATTACAAAATTGTATTTTCCTACTAAAATAAAAAAACTACATTTTTTCGCTAAAACCACAAAAAATATTTTCCCGCAAAAACGAGAAAAAAAATATTTTTCCGCAAAATAGCAAAAATGCATTTTCTCGCCAAAAACCACAAAATGTTTTTTTTACCGCCAAAACCGTAAAAATACGTTTTACCGCAAAATCGTAAAATGTGTTTTCCCACAAAAACATGATTTCCCGCCTAATCCGTAAAAACACGTTTTCTCACCAAAACACGTTTTCTCGTTAAAACACGTTTTCTCGTCAAAACGTGTTTTCTCGTCAAAACGCGTTTTCTCGTCAAAACGCGTTTTCTCGTCAAAACGCGTTTTCTCGCCAAAACGCATTTTTTCGCCAAAACCGCAAAACACGTTTTCTCGCCAAAACCGCAAAAAAGGTGTTTTCTCGCAAAACCGCAAAAATGTGTTTTCCTGCAAAACCGCAAAAACGTGTTTTCTTGGCAAAACCGCAAAAACGTGTTTTCTTGACAAAACCGCAAAAAAAAAGCATTTTCCCGCCAACAACGCAAAAACGCGTTTTCCCGTCAAAACTGTAAAAATGCGTTTTCCCGTTAAAACCATAAAAACATGTTTTCCCGCCAAAACCACAAAAACGTGTTTTCCCGCCAAAACCGCAAAAACGTGTTCCCCCCCCCCCAAAACCGCAAAAACGCATTTTCTCGCCAAAACTACAAAAACGCATTTTCCTTCAAAACCGTAAAAAGTGTTTTTCCGTCAAAACCGCAAAAAATGTGTTTTTTCCGCAAAAACATGTTTTCCCGCCAAAACTGTAAAAACCTGTTTTTCCGCCAAAACATGTTTTCTTGCCAAAACCTTAAAAACGTGTTTTTCCGCTAAAACCGCAAAACATGTTTTCCCGCCAAAACGTGTTTTCCCACCAAACCCGCAAAACGTGTTTTCTTGCCAAAACCACAAAAACGCGTTTTCCCGCCAAAACCGCAAAAATGTGTTTTCTTGACAAAACCGCAAAAACGTGTTTTCCTGCCAAAACCGCAAAAATGCGTTTTCCCGCCAAAACCGCAAAAAACGTATTTTCTTGCCAAAACGTGTTTTCCCGCCAAAACCATTAAACATGTTTTCCCGCCAAAATCGTAAAATTCGTTTTCCTGCAAAACGAGAAAAACATGTTTTCCCGCTAAAACCGTAAAAACACGTTTTCCCGCCAAAACCGTAAAACACGTTTTTGCGGTTTTGGTGTGGTGATTACTAATACTATAGTATGAGAAGGCATCAAGAATCTGCATCCATCGACAACACACACATATTAAAGACTGAGTACCCGAGAAACCATTTGTTCAAATTATCACAAAACATGAAGCATTCATAAATATATGAGTTTTGTAAAATTTGAATTTGTACTTTGAGTTGTTTGGAAGTTTATTTAAATTTGAGTTTCTACTTTGAGTTTTATTAGAAGCTATAGTTGTAGTTAAAATTTAATGCAAATTCAAATAAAAATTTATATGAAATAAAAATTTATAAATGTCAAAATGCTAATTTTAAATTAATTTTAGTGTAAATATATTTTAGACTAAATAATAAAAATTAGTTAAGTTAAAATTAATATCAAACAAATGATTAAATCAAAATAGGGGTATATTTGTAATTTGTTTATTAAACTCATCTAGATGGAAATAGAAAAAAAAAAGAAACGAACATAAAATCCATTCAGATGACTCATCTAGATGGCTTATCTAGATGGAGAAACGAACAACCCCTAAAATCTGGATGGATCATCTAGATGGATCATCCGGATGGAAATGACAGATGAAAAAACGAACAGCCCCTAAGTAAGAAACAACTGCGCTGACATATAAAACACACAGAACTTAAAATATTAATGGACAAATGCCCGTCACGGAGATATGTATATAAGCTCGGACGTCTTAAATTACAGGACTGCTTGTTTCATCATCTGCCATTTCCATCCAGATGATCCATTTACATGATTCATCCAAATCATATATTCAGATATTATTGAGATTGTTTGTCCATCCAGATACATCATCTAAATGGACTTATGTTCGTTTCTTTATCTTCATTTTCATTTAGATGAGTTTAGTAACAAATTACTAATATATCTTTGACTAGATTTAAACATATTTTATTCACTACATTAATTTTTACTAATTATCTAAAATACAATTATTTTAAAATATGGTTTTGGTGAAAAAAATAATTTTATAGTTTTATCATAAAAATATAACATTTATGAGCGTCTAGAGTTGAAATCATACAGAAAAATACCAACTAAAGGAAAAAGATGTGGCTTTAGATATGATAGAGCTCAACCCAACCAAAGAAGATAACAAAGCTTTAAAGATCATATGATCGTAACGAAAATAATTCTAGGATTTAAACGGAAGAATAAGGATTAGAGTATAAAACAGAGCACTTGTTGTCCGATCATGTCTCTTCCGTACCTTGATCTAGATGAACCTGTGGGATCACAAAGCATAAAGACAGAGAAGTATTACTTGAATATCATAACATATTTATGCAGAGAATTTGTGGGGTTAGTGGGATTTGTGGATTGAATGTCATAACTACACAGCGTTACGACGAAGAAGGGGATGCTCTAAGATTATGTTTACACAGCATGTAAAGTAGGCATAGTCATAACTTAACGGATCAGAATTGTACAGTTTTAAGCAAATAGTTTGTAAACCAAAATAAAAGAATAGTTTAAATTAAAAAGATAAGTTGCTTATCTAGATTGTTAAAAAAACAGGTTATTTACTTCGAGTATGAATGGAGAAGCAAATCATTGACAAATGTCCTGCATATTGGTATTTTGTGTACTTTAACACCAATCACAGTTTTTTATGTTTCAAGAAAAAAATGTAGAAGACCCGCCCAAAGATAATTTTTTGTATTTATCTATGTAAAAGCAGACGATCAGCATGTGCTTCGACCGTCCCAACTTTTGATGCAATTCAACGATTCCACCATTTTTTCAGCAAATAGAAACTTTTTAGTAAAATAAATTAATTCTCAAAATATTAATTCATCACGCTATAAATAAAGTCAGTTACAACTTTACTAGTTACATACTTTGATCAAAAAAAAGTTCCAACAACAAAAAAATACTCTTATGTTGTCTAGTGTGGCAGTTAGAAAAATAAAATTAAATTTTTTTGTAGTTATGTGTTGTGTTGCACTAGTATTGTCTTGAGTCACATTCCTTCTCAACGTAAGCTTTGATTATTTTATAATTATATATATTATTTTGATCACATGTAATATATATTAATAATTGAAAATATAGTATAGTTAATTGGAAAAAATCTTGTGTTGTAGGGTGGGAGTTAAAAAAGAGTGATTTACGTATTTGGTCACTTTATGTCATTTTACTACACTGAAGATCACTATGTGCTACTAAAATACTTTTTGGTGGTTGATGACCCTTTTGTCCTTCTACAAGTGAAACTAGTGTGGATGTTTTAGTCAACTAACGTAGTTATCTGGTTATAGTGGTTAGATGTTTTGAATATTGAATTAAATCCTAGGCGAGGTGGTGGACCCGAGACAAAAAATAAAATTGGTCAATAATCACCGTGTCATCCAAAAAATAAATATCTTCTCTTTTCAGTTTTCACTATCCTTTTTTCTTTTATTGAGTTATGAATCACCGTAACATCTGAGCCAGCATCATGAAGATGATGACGCGACACACAAGTCGGGGAAGGAGGAAGTCGACGGTGAGTCTTTATTGTTTAATGTTGTTTCATCTATTGTGTGTGAACCTAAATTTCGAATCGAATCTGAAAATTTGTTGAAAAACTAATCGCAGAGATGCCGGATTTTGAGAGCCTAGAAGAATTCGAGCCTCGACGATTTCTTGAGTCACGATCAACAAGGCAGCCAGAAAACAACTTCACTTTGATCAAATTCGTCATTAAGAAAGCTCCACCTACTCTAATTATGAGAATTGTTGTTAGATCCACGAGTTGGTAAAGGTCAAGTCGTTGTGAACGGGTTTGATAACAACTTTGTTGCTTCCGTTGATGGCAAATTGAATTTTTGTTGTGATTCCGGTGACTTGGGATGAGTTTAGCTCGATTTGGCTCAGTACTAGGTTTTTTTTAGTGAAGAAGTTGATATGAGCCTAATGGTTGCATGTGTAGTTGGTAGAGAGAGAGAAAACACATCTGTCGTAATGAGGAGAGAGATAGAGAGGGATAGAGAGAGAGAGAGAGAGAGAGAGAGAGAGAGAGAGAGAGAGAGAGAGAGAGAGAGAGAGAGAGAGAGAGAGAGAGAGAGAGAGAGAGAGAGAGAGAGAGAGAGGTGATGGGTATGTATGAGAGAAAACAAATGCATGAAAGTCATCGTTTCGAGTGAATATAGTTAGTGAAGTGGAAGGAAAGTTTCATCACACAAAGATTTATTTGTTATAAAAGAGCCACTCAATAATCTATCAATGAATTGATCGGCACATATGCTCCTTCTAAGCTGATTTTTATTATTCTAAATTGATTCAAAGATATTTGTAGGTCGTGTACAAGTGTATGACAAAGTGTATTAGCGTACATTTGACAACAAAAATGATCGTGTACATGTATACATCAAAAATAATAGTGTACATGTGTACAACAACATAAAATTCGTCCATGCTAACTAAAAATGAAGATAATATTTTTATCCACATCTGTGAATTAAGGTGTAAAACACTGTACACCTTGTACCATGTCTAATGTATACATAAATGTTAGTTTACATTGTACATATTTAAAAACTCAAGAAAGTTATGTAGACCATAGGGAAAGCTTTGGAAGGACTTGTTTTTAATATCATAGAATATAAGTGAATCCAAAAATACTTTAGTACAAACTTGATTTGAAGATCAAAACTTAATAAGAAGAGTAAGTTCAAATTCCAATAGTATCATTTAGAATCCCAATAATCACATAAAATATAAACTAAACTTATTTAAAGATTTAATGCAGGTTGTGTACATGTGTATGATAAAATGTAATAGCATATATGTGTACACTAAATATGAAAGTGTACATGTTTACAACAAAATTATTAGTGTACATGTGTACAACAACCAACAACCAAAAAGTAGTTGAAACTAACTAAAATGAAGCTAACATGAAACACATTGCAGGTTTGAATGTTTGTATGCAATGTTGTGATGTTTACGAGAGATGATAATTATTTTTGTCATCTTCAGTCTGAGAATATGAGAAAACTGCCATGCTTGACTTTCGTTTGCTCTGTTTTGAAACTTTCTCTCTTGGTCGAACACTTGGAATGAGCAACAATAATAAAGATTGTAACTAGAGTCCAGAGAGAAGTTTCAAACATATGTAAAGGCATAATATTTTAGAAAGCTTGATAGTTTAAGGACTAGTCCATATTTGTAATTCAGTTTTAATAGAATAGATGTTAGTATAATGGTAAATTTCCGATTGATTTTGTGTTCTTAAACGTTTGTGATAGTAATATATTGGTTTGCGGAAAAAGAAAATTACGAATTTGGGTTAATTAAAATTGAAAATTTCAGGTGGTTAAAATATTTTAAACTTAGAATGGGAAGAAAACTCTTTAACTATTTTAATGTTTTAAACTCTCAATTTACAACCGTTAATCTATGTCACTTTTCATCTATAATTACGTATATTTTGGATGGAAAAGAGTTTTAAAGAAATAGTTTATAGGTTTTATCACAAAAATTTTGTAAAATAATTTGTAAAAGTTTCTAAAATTTGATAAAAGTTATTAAATAACAAAAAAGATAAAAGTTTATAAATTATTAATACAAGCTTGTAAAATTGGTTATAAAAAACTCATAAACAATATATAAGAAATTACAAAGGCATATAAAGTTATTTATATAACCATATTAATCACTTATAATATATATACTAAAATCAGTTCTTAGAGTTCAAGCAATATAGAATAAGTGTAATTAAAAGTTTATAATATTATTTTATAAAACCTTTTAATCATTTATACGAACTTATAAAATGTTTATGAGGACTCATAAAATTCATATAAGAGTTATAAAATAATTTATAAAGGCTTATAAATCAATTATAAAAGTTGATAAACTGTGTACTAAAATTTTTTAATGCTTATAAATCATTGATAAAGTCTTAATACTCATTTTTAAATTTTTATTAAAAATAATTATAAAACCTTATACAATTGATAAAATAATTTATAAAATTTTATAAATTAATTAAAAGGTTTATAAATTGGTTATAAATGCTTTAAACAATGCATACGTGATTATAAATTATTTTTAAACTTTTCTATTTTTTTCTTTTATAAACATTTATCCTTTTACAAGTTCTTATAATTTATTTTATAAATCTTTAGTGATAAAACCCATAACCTATAATCCCATAAATGTTTTCTTCCATCTAAAATAAATGAAATTGTAGATGAAGTGTAACATATGTTAACATTTTGTAACTTAAGAATTTAAAACGTTAAAATTTTGTTGAGTGATTATCTTATGATTCACGAATAGTTTAGAGGAATACCTTAAGATAGACCTAAAAAAAATTATCGTCAAAATATAATTCAAGGAGAAAATAACCAAAATAAACGTTATTAAAGGGTGTATATATATATATATATATATATATACATATTTATACTCTTTGGGTTAACTAGTCTAGACTTATGATTTAGAGTTATGAGTTCAAGTTTTAGAGGCGGGGTTTAAAATTTTCAAAATAAAATAAAAAACTAGTTTAGCCATTTTTTTTGACAAAAAACTTTTAAAAAACATATATTTGAAATATTTGCCTAATAGTTTATGGGTTTCATCATTATAATCCTTTTAAAAAAATTGGAGGGTTTAATTGCAAATTAAGAGTTTGGTAGCAAATCTTTCAAATTGGAGATTAAGCTATCTATAATAATATGAATAAAACCTTACTTCTTTTGTTTGTTTGATCTACTCCCTTTGTTTCATAAAAATAGATTTTTTAGTGTTTTCACACATATTAAAAAAATTCATTAAGTAACTATAATAAATGTATTATTTTCTGTAATTTTTATTTTTTGATAAATTTTAACTAATAATAAATTAATAAAATCAATTTTTTTGAAGTATACAGTATTTTCATAGAAAACACAAAAATCTATATCTGTGATGGAGGGAGCATAATAGACATAGATTGGGTTTTACCAAAGTCAACTTTGACTATTTGTCTTCATAAATTATAAAAAAACGTTTATACTTTAAACGACGTCAGATAGAGTTAGATGATTGTTTTTTTGGACACAAGAATTAGAAGATGGGTAAGAGAAAAATCTAACAGTGGGATGCTATTGGTCACCTTACCTAAACTCAATCCAACAAATTCTAGCTTCTCATTTCACAATATTATCCTCTCCACACATCTCCACTAATCACTTTTCTCATTACAGAACAAACGAACACCAAAAGAAAAAGAGATGGCCACTCAAGCCGCCGGAATCTTCAGCTCCGCCATAGCAACCACCGCAACCTCCAGCGTACATAAACTCCTTTTTTTCTCAACAACCCACCGTCCCAGATCCCTCTCCTTCACCAAAACCGCAATCCGCGCCGAGAAAACAGATGCCGCCGCTCCTGCCGCCGCTGTGAAAGAAGAAGCTCCGGTGGGATTCACCCCGCCGCAGCTAGACCCAAACACACCGTCTCCGATATTCGCGGGAAGCACCGGTGGTCTTCTCCGTAAAGCTCAGGTGGAAGAGTTCTACGTTATTACATGGAACTCACCGAAAGAACAGATCTTTGAGATGCCGACAGGAGGTGCAGCGATCATGAGAGAAGGTCCTAACTTGCTGAAGCTAGCTAGGAAAGAACAGTGCTTGGCTCTGGGGACAAGGCTTAGATCCAAGTACAAGATCAACTACCAGTTTTACAGGGTTTTCCCTAACGGTGAGGTTCAGTATCTTCATCCTAAAGATGGAGTTTATCCGGAGAAGGCCAATCCTGGAAGAGAAGGTGTTGGTCAGAACATGAGGTCTATTGGCAAAAATGTTAGTCCCATTGAAGTTAAGTTTACTGGGAAACAAAGTTATGATTTGTAAGTTGTGAAAACAAAAGATATGTGAAAAAAACAAACCAAAATCATGTGGAGATGACTTTGTTTACTTTAGTAAAATTTGTCTTGTATTGTATTTTGTTTTTGTTGCTCTATTTTATCAGTTTATATGAGTCTTGTTTCTGAATAAGTTTATATGAAGCTCTTACAACAACAAATAGATTAAAGTCGAGAGATATCAAAACTTGCGTTGTATGCCAAAGATGTCTCTTAAGAAATGATCAACCATGTGCCATTTCAATGTCCATGTGCCAAAGCTAGATTTTTTTCTAGATTTTGTGAATAATTTGGATGTCCAGAAACTAAATTTTATTCAATAAAGAGAAGTGATCATCCTCAAGAAGATGCTAACTTAGGAGTTCAAGCAGACTGACTGTCTGATGTTAATTTTTAATGGAGTTTGCTTTATTAATTTTTCTTGTACTGTATTTGTTTGTTGTTCTATTTATGTGTTTATGTGAATCTTGTTGTGGTAGTTCTTGATAGGTCTATATGAAGCTGTTCCAACAACAAAGAGACTAAAGAAGAGAGGTATCATAATGTTGCGTCTCTAAAAAATGATTTACCCTTGTACTATTTGAATGTCTCTAAAGATATATGCAGATTTGTAAATTTTCACTAATTTGACAACTTTGCTTCCTTTTGTGAATAACTTGGATGTTAATAAAAAAATTTGGTTGGAGAGGGATTGTATCCCTCCAAAAGTCATGTTAAATGAAAGAGTTCAGCCCATCAATTTGGTTCAAGAGTCCGGCTCGACTGCCTGGTCCAAGGGTTCGCCTGTAAGACACGATTCGGACTCTCGTCCAAACCTGTGGTATTAAAATCCACTACAAGACGCTTGATCCACGCCGGAGATCATGTCACTGTCATAATTCTTCTCTAAAAATCAATAAAAGGAGGAGGAGAAGCCAAGAAGAGAGAATCATTCTCTCCATAGCTAAACTATAATATCAGTACTTTCATAATCTGTTGTTCTTAGACAGGCCTCCGTATTGATTGGCAATTCAGACCTTGCTATTAATAGAACATACATTTCCCATAGTTCATAGTAATCCAAACTTTTTTCTTTTAAATTACTTCTAATATACACACCATAACATGTACCTATTTCTGAGTAGATTTTAGGATCTAACACCAAGCAAAAAAAAATTGAAAGAAAAAGTCTCCACACAATTTTACGCATAAACATATAAAAACATTTTAACAAAAAATCTAAATTCCGATATTTTTATAATAAAATCACTTACATATTTTATATTAGTTTAAATTTTCTAGTGAGATTGAATTGAAAACACGGATCCAATCTATACTATTAAAGCAGGATCCTATCTAAATATTACCCATAAAATACCCTTCTATTTACGAATTATGCCACTGGATTTTCAAAGGAATATATACATTAATTAAGGGTGTGTTGGTAATTTAATATTCTATGCAAATTGCCTTTATAATCGGATCAGATTTAATCAATATAACCGAATATAGTATTCGTTTAATATCCTATATATATTCTTTTGATCAGTTACTCATTACTATCCATAACTAAAATTAACGAGAGTGGTTGAGCAAATCCAATATTCTAGATTTGTTAACAAAATTACTATCCCTAACTAAAATGCAATATTCTAGATTTGGTTACCATCTCCTGTTAATATCTTGCTGTTAGTAATCTATAGGATATTATATACAGACATAATATATACAATATTCGGATTTGATCGAGGGATACTTTTAATGCGTAAATATCCACCCACATAAAGAATATATAGAGTATTTGAATTCAGTAAAAAATATCTACGAGTATTATCCTAAAACGAATTACTAAATATTTGCAACTCAAAATCGTATATGCTCTTTTCTAAACTCTATATGCTCTTTTGTATAGATTTAATAGTATAGATACTATTTTCCTAAATTAACGTAGATATTTCCTAGGATACGAATTTCCCTAACTAAAATGCAATATTCTAGATTTTGATTACCGTCTTCTGTTATTATTTTACGAAACTGTATACTATATATACTACATGATACATAACCAAATACTATCTACGCTAACGTTGCTTCACCCATACCAAAATGTCTAAGATAATGAAAATCACCTCTTTGAAAGATGTGAAGCCCTTCAAGAGTGGTTGGAAAGTTCATGTCAAAGTGTTGCACACTTGGAAGCAGTACAACGCTGTCCACGGAGACACTCTTGAAATCGTCCTATCCGATGAAAAGGTCATTTTAATATTTTGCAGTATAGATCTATTGAGTTTCTGTAGTAACTCGTGACCTTCATTTGTTGTTTTCTAATTTTTTTTTGGTTTGTTCTCTAACTGTCTTTTATTCGTGTCTATGCTACATGTACAAGGGATATAAAATACATGCTTCTTGCAAGAAGACTTACATGGAGAGTAAAGGACGCCTTCTTCCTGTTGGATCATGGAGACACATTCATAATTTCACCCTCAGTCCTGCTACCGGGATGTATCGGTCAACCGATCATGCCTACAAAATGAGTATTGTTCAGAATACAACCATCACAAGGTCTACTGAAACGAACGAAGATATGTTCCTAAGTGTAGTGGACTTTCAATCTGTTTTGAGTGGATCACTCAAACCATGCTTCCTCATTGGTAAACTCTAAAACAAAGGTCTTAATTTCATATAATCCCGGTAGCACCTCTAAATTTGCTGTGATTTTGCTGCAGATGTGATTGGTCAGGTTATGGACTTGGGAGAGCTTGAAACTATTCAATGTTCAGGCAAACCAAAAGTTAAAGTGGAGTTTACACTCCGTGACATCAAGTTTGTATTGCGGATAATAAATTTATAATTTTATGTTCTATCATTCATATTAACAGAGGTTTAATTCTATCTATATTAGTGATTCTCGTGTTCTCTGCTGTTTGTGGGGAAAGTTTGCTGAGATCCTCTACGAGGGTTGTAGTAAAGACAGCAAAGGAAAGCCTATATGTCTTATCAGATTTGCAAAGATTGGTAGATTCATAGGTATTATAATTTTTTGATTTAGATTGAAATACTTTTGGGATATTATCTATCTTATTAAAGTTATAATAACAGATAATATATATTTTTATTTTTATTTTATACTGCAGGTGAATTACAAATCACCAATGCATTCGAGGCATCACAAATCTTAATTAATCCTCCAATACCAGATACTGATGAATTCAAAAAAATGTAATGTTTTGTTATGTATTATTTATATATAGATTCTGTGATGATTCATTTATATTATTGATCACGTGTTGATTAGGTTTGTTGATGAGGATAAACCCCTCGCCCTTTGGGAGGCAAATGATGAGAAACTTGACTTGGAAGATATGAATAATATCCAAGAAAAACGTGACAAATGGTTATACTGTCCAAGAAGAAAAATTAATGAACTCCTTGAGTTAACTCAGGTTTGGGACTTTATTTTTCACGTGTTTTGTTTCAAGTTCATTATCAGAACCACTGACAATAAAGATTGGCTATTGTCTAGGTTGAAAAGTGCTTGGTCATGTGCACTGTCTATGCAATTGACTCAGACTAGGGATGGTACTACTTTGGTTGTGGCATTTGCAACAAAAAGGTTGTAAAAGTCGGAACTTTAGTTAAAACTCAAAATGGAAAAGATGTTACTACCCATATATGGTGGTGTGAGATGTGCAAAGAGAATGTTTCAAATGTGTCACCAAGGTGAGTCTTTTTGTAGCAGCAATAATTATATTTCTGAATGAACCATAAACGCATGGTTCTTTTTGTAGGTATAAACTGCATTTGATGGTTAAGGATGATACAGGAGAATCTAAATTCATGCTTCTAGACATGGTAGCCAAGGGAATGATTGTTGAATCAGCTACCAAGCTGTTAAATGGATCTTTTGATGAGGTTGATTTTAAAACCGAATATTTATAATTAAGATATTTTAATACCGAATATTCCATAGTTGTTATTGATATATTTTTATGTTTTCCTAAAATTAAGCTTGAAGATCCATCAGATTTACCTGACGCCATTATTGCTGTTGTTGGAAAGACTTTCACATTTGGAATTTCGGTTGAAAAAGAACATGTTTTGTATGGAGCTGAGATTTACAAGGTTGGAAAAGTCTACAAAGACAGAATGGTAGCTTTAACTGATTCACTCAATCTAGAGAATTCTCAATCTAATCAATTATTGTCTCTTACAAGTGGTGAAGAGGTATTATTCTATGCTTATTTTCCAGTAATTTATCTTGGTATAGAAGTAGCTGCACTAATTCCTATGACACTCCCACTGCATCTGAAGTAGCTGCACTAATTCCTGGAGATTTCAATTTGAATATGGATAAGAGAGATATTGTATTGCAAGAGAAACAAACTGGATGGCTTAAGAGGATTAGTGAAATTCATCCTGCTTATTTGGCTCTTCAATATCCTCTCATATTTACATACGGTGAAGATGGATTCAGACTTGGGATTAAAAAGAGAGCAATGGATTCTACGGCTAAGCTGAAGAGGCAAACAATCAGCATGAGGCAGTGGTATGCTTTTCGTTTACAGGAAAGAGAAAATGAGTGTCATACTCTACTGCATTCTAAAAGATTGTTTCAACAATTTTTGGTTGATGGTTATACTACTATAGAGTCTAACCGGTTATTTTATCTAGGGATGAACCAAAAAAGCCTCAGATCCGACAGCTATGATTCTATCCAACAAGCTGAAAACTCGGGAAAAACAGATATGCATGAGCAAGGAAGTCGGTTTTTGCTACCAGCGTCTTTCACAGGAGGTCCAAGATACATGAAGAACATGTATCTTGATGCAATGGCTATATGTAAACATTATGGTTTTCCTGATCTGTTTATAACATTTACATGCAATCCCAAATGGCCTGAAATCACCATGTATCTACAACCAAGAAAGCTAACTGCTGAAGATAGGCCAGAAATTATAGGAAGACTATTTAAAATCAAACTGGAATCTCTTATGACTGATTTAACAGATAAAGAGCTTTTGGGGAAGACTGTTTCATGTGAGTTATTCTTGACCATTTGACCATTTACTGTTTTTGTGATGAAATTAATTCTGACCAACTATTTTTTTTTTTGTAGCAATGTATACAATTGAATTTCAGAAACGTGGTCTGCCCCATGCACACATTCTGTTGTTCATGCATCCTAAATCAAAAATTTCAACAACCGATGATATTGACAAAATCATCTCAGCAGAAATTCCAGATAAAGAGAAAGAGCCAGAACTTTATGAAGTAGTAAAGGATTTGATGATTCATGGTCCTTGTGGAGCTGTTAACATGAATTCCCCATGTCTGGAAAATGGACAATGTTCAAAACAATACCCTAAGCATCATGTTGAAAAGACTACAGTTAATAAGGAAGGTTTTCCGGTTTATAGAAGAAGAAAAGATGGGAATTGCTTTGTAGAGAAAAAAGGCTTCAAGTGTGACAACACGTATGTCATACCATATAATAAGGAGTTGTCTCTTCGGTATCAAGCTCACATTAATGTGGAATGGTGCAATCAGTCTGGTTCTATAAAATACTTATTCAAGTATATAAATAAAGGGCAGGATCGTGTTACTGTTGCTGTTGAACCTCCTGATAAAAGTGTGCCAAAAGAGAGTACATCTGTTGCAGGAGGTATACTTTTCCATTTAAAATTTGACTTCTTTATCCGCTTTAATCATTGAGTATTTTTAAATAATATTTGACACAACTCTATCGTTAAGAATTTGCAAATTACTTTTCAGATAAAAGTGGGCCAAAGGACAAGACTGCCACCAATGACCCACGCTTGAATGAAGAAAGTAAAAATGAGATCAAAGACTTCTTTAACTGCAGGTGAAAATGATTACTTTTGAATTTTCCAAGATGTTTTGATTTTTAGTTTTTTTTTTAAGTTTTGAATTTAAGAATTGAAATTAATTTTTCAGATATGTCTCAGCAAGTGAAGGTGGTTGGAGGA
Organism: Moricandia moricandioides; assembly: GCA_905132885.1. Classification (NCBI taxonomy): domain Eukaryota; kingdom Viridiplantae; phylum Streptophyta; class Magnoliopsida; order Brassicales; family Brassicaceae; genus Moricandia; species Moricandia moricandioides. Next base: position 332 of record CAJHQQ010004492.1, on the reverse strand, counting down.
TCTTTCAGTTCCCAATACATTAATAGATCAACGCCAGTTGAGAGAATACAATTTCACCTTCCAGGAAAACAGATCATTTTTTTTAAGGATGATGACACATATGAAAAAGTGACCAGCCGAAAACAAATCGAAAATACCATGTTTATGGGCTGGTTCGAACTGTGCAAGGTCAGTTCAGTTGCTCGGAAACTCACTTTATCTGAAATTCCAACAATGTTTACTTGGAATAAAAAGGAAAAAAAGTTTCATGATAGAAAGAAAGGATTTAGTATTGGGAGAATCAATTATGCTCCAAGAAAGATTGAAGAAGCTTTCTACTTGCGTGTCTTGCT